>CM072557.1:15807500-16018852 GCA_036898215.1 Platycarya strobilacea
TGTACTTATAAGTTACTGATTGGTTATGGATTTATATCCTTCAGAGTGGATTATGAAATTTATAGAGGTTCACAACCATCTCGACCAATTTATTTTCCCATGAATCAAATGTGAAAAGGAAATCTGAAACAAAAATGGAGAACTGAATCATAAAAACTAAGCTTTTTCTCATCTTTCAAGCTGAATTAAGTGGGAATTCAGAGCCACATCTTGCTAGGCTTCTACATTAATCAATTATATCATCCCAATATAAATTTCCATGTCTCTGTTGGTTGGGTGTGTGTGGATGTAGGAATATCTTTTTGAAAAAAGTAACGTGAAATGAATAAAAAATTTCTTATGAATAGAGCTTCTTACATTGTCTTTGTTGGTTGGGTGTGTGTGCTTGTGTTAATTGAAGTCCTTTCATGGAAATTGTCTTAGAGAGAAAGTTCTCTTATGTTTACATTGTTTATTTGGATATTACTTTGATTTATGAGCATAATTTCTTCAGCAATTATTGGTGTGTGGAGCATCTTTATGATTTGAACAGAGTCTATTCCATCCTTCCTCTGGTCAGAAGCTTTGTTATTTACAGTCATTGATTCATGCACGTTTGAAAATACATAATAGCAAGTGCATTATGGCCTTTTTCCATGACTTGTCTACTTTTAGCAAGGATTGGAATTAGATATTCATGTTTAGATTGTTATGAGGACATGCATATACATACTTTTGTATTGACTTGTTGCATTTTCATATCAGCTTTGAAGAAGAGGAAGAAGGTATTGACTTGTTGCATCTTCATATCATTTTTGAAGAAGAAGAAGAAGAATTTTCAGATCATATCAGTTTTGAAAAAGTTGCCACTTCTTTAAATACGTTATTTTATCAGTCAGTCGTATCTTTAGTTGATATTACAAGATATATGAAGACTAGTGATTGTTTTTTTTTTTGTTCAATGAAATGATGAAGGAAAAGGGCATGCACAAAATGTAATACAAGAACGCAACATATATAAGTATTTCTTTGTAACTATTGAGTAAAAATCCTGTTCAAATTATTTCTTGTTTATGGTTTTTGGTCAAACAAAAAAAAAAACAATTAGCATGCAACGGTTGCAGTAAAAATCTTGTTCAAATCATTGCATAATTATCACATATGTTTCGTTTTAGATCGTTGCACACAAACAGAGAGAGAGATGTTACCAAAGAGCATAGAACCCGTTTGAAATATACAATAGGTAACATATTTATTGGTTTGTACTAGGGGAGAGTTCGGTCCGGTTTGGTCGGTCCTAGGAGAGTTTGCCAGACCGGACCGGACCTATTCGGTCCTAGGTCCAGTCCAGGGTTTTCTCACCCTGGAGCGGACCGAAAATCCCTAGGACTGGACCAGACCAGTCCATTCGATCAGTCTATTCGATCCATTCCAAAATATATTATACTATTATAAATATATACATATACAATATATTATATTTATACTATAAGTTTATAACTATTAACTCTTATAATAGGTTAATAAATTAAATTATTAATATATACTAAATTATTAATATGATATATTTAATAAATTAATTTTAATGTATTATTAATTTTAATGTATAAGTTAATTAAATAATATATAATATATATAAGGTAGGTCCAGTCCGGTCCGGTCCGGTCTGGTCTAGGGTGGAAAAGACCTAAACCGGGACCGGGACCGAACCTACTCGGTCGAAGAATTTTGGACCGAGACCGACTAAGACCAGTCTTGATTCGGTTCGGTCCGGTCCAAAATGACCGGTTCGGTCGGTTTGGCCGGTCTGGACCGGCCAATGCTCTCTCCTAGTTTGTATGGTTTTTATTAATGTGAAAAATAATATTTTCCTTCTCTATGATGGAAACAACTGTGGTTGTAAATTTACAAATCATTTGCATGCAGAAAGCTGGACACTAGCCAGTAATTAAACAAAAGAAATTTCAAGAGAGCAGGAAACTACATATTGCATTCTACTCAAAATCATGAAACTTGAAACAAAAGAAAAAAGAGATTGAAACCATCTCACCAGTTTCCAAGCAAAGCATTCAAAAAAATCCAGTTTGCATTCTCAAAAGGAAAAAGAGTTAAAACAATCCCACCAGTTTGTGTGCATGAAATTCAACTCAAAATATCCCTAGCTTGTTCAGCATTCACAAGCAAAGCATATCAAGAATTTGAAACTTTTCATAGCACAAAAATCAGAAAGCATATCATGTCAACAACTAGTACACCAACAGCCATGATCGTCATCCTAATATTATCAATGAGATACTAATATAATTGCAAGCTACAAAGTTTAACAAACCTAAAATCCAACTATTACATTGCAGTTACTAAACATTACAGATAAACTTTTGACACTTAAACTATTAACATCAACTACACCAATATCCAAGTCACTAAGAAACAAAATACATAAACTACAAAAATCCAATACATCCAGAGCAACATGCATGAATATCTCATTCCAATCTCTTGCTTAAGAAATATCATCTCTCTTTTCAGAAATGCCACATCTATACTAGATTGTATCATCTCTCTCTTTAGAAAATTCCTTATCTCAGTTCTCCATTTTTGTTCTAGATTTCCTTTTCAGATTTGATTCTTATGGAAAAATAAATTGGTCAAGACGGTTGTGAACCTTTATAAATCGCATAATCCACTTTGAAGAATATAAATCCATAACCAATCAGAAACTTAAGCGTAAACCAATCTCGAGCAACTCTTGAAAACCTTACTACCTAAGCAAAAACAACGGAGCAACTCTTGTTTAAGACCATTTACACTATACAATCATGTAGACAATAGAAGGAATGGAGAAATATATTACAGCACACAATAATAATCACATCATGAATGAGAGCAAAGCAGCAATTTCAATATTAGTTTCACCAAGTTTTTGCCAAACTAGCCTAGCTTTCCATTTTCTAGTTCTTTTCATAAAAATGCCGTCTTCACTGTATAGAATAAAAAGAACTAGAAAAAATTGATAAATTTACTATAGATTAACATAATCGATCAAGTAAGTCCTCGCAACCAATTTTAATTGATACCACTTTCACAGTGAGAGAAATTTGCTGTAACTTAAGCACATCACATTTTCATTTGCAGTTCAAACATCAAATTTTCATAATGTAATTCTTACATTGCCAATTAAGTTTTTTTTTTTTTTTTTAAAAAAAAAACCAATAGAGATTACAAACTTTAACACTTTTTTTTTTTAATTTTTAAAACAGGTTCTAGATTTCTCCCAAAGTCCATAGTACTTTCAATTTCTCCTACTGGGATAAATTATTTCAGATTTGTCACTAAATAAGATTTAATTTGAAGCCAGGTATGAAGTTTAGCTACTATATCCATCATTTATTCAACGCACAAAGAATCAATCGACGAAAAAAGTTAAAACCCAAATATAAAAACACACAAACCAACATTCATGATAACATGGTCCGAGCTTTCCTTTTTTTTTTTTTTTTAATTCAGAACTTACTCAAGAAACTTACTCCTAAAATGCCAACTTTACATTCAAATCCTGCAAAAATCTCAAGTTCAAACACGAGATTCTCTTCATTTTTGCAACATTTTGAAAAAAACCATTTCAATTATATGTACAAAAACATTATCTCGTTTTTGCAAAAGTCAAACGGATTACATATACTAACAAAATAAGAGAATATTCATATGAGCAATATTCATTACAAATACCTCACTTAGAAATTATTATGAAAGTTACTGTTTAGTCAATGCGATTTTTCTCAAATGTGACGAAGCTATTTACCAGTCTAGGATTTGGGTTTCTTCAAATGATTTTGGAAAAAACTAGAGCTCAAAGGTTGAAAATGAATAAGTCGCGAGCTTCTCAAAGGTTGAAAATGACTTTTTCTCTTATTTTAAACGTGAGATCCTTAAAAGTTGAAGATGATATATTTTTTTTTTTAAATAACAATGTCATGTCAGCCGACTACAAGTAGATTACATATAATCGATACTATGTAGAATTTTTCTTTGAAAAAAATGGTTATTTTCACAATAATAAAATAGAAGGGGGGGAGCTCTGCTTTGCCAAAAACTGCCCCCATGCAGGATCGAACTACAGACCTTCAGTTTACAAGACTGACGCTCTACCACTGAGCTATAGGGGCCTTTAGGTCAGCGCCCTTTACCGAATTAATAATAATTTTAATTTTAAAAAGTCAATTGAAAGATCGGAGGAAAATAGTTGTTTCGTGTTTGTTCCTGGCCATCGATCCTAAAAGCAGTTTTCGTTTAATAGGAGAAAGAGAAAGGAGGAGAGAGAGAGTGTGTGTGTGTGTGTTTATGTGTTGCGAATGGCGTCGTCGAGAAGTGCAGGGAGGGTATCGGAGATGGAGAAGATGAGTTTGGAGCAGCTGAAAGCAGTAAAGGAGCAGGCCGATCTCGAACTTAATCTCCTCCAGGATAGCCTCACCAACGTCCGCACCGCCACCACTCGCCTCGAGCTTGCTTCATCCGCCCTTCACGACCTCTCTCTCCGCCCCCAAGGTTCCTACACGCACACACTCTCTCTCTCTCTCTCTCTCTCTCTCTCTCTCTCTCTCTCAATTGCTTCACTTTCTTTTTCTCTCGTGCAAGTGTTCTTGAATTGCGCCAAATAAAATACCTATTTTTTTATTTATTATTTATTATAAGTTTTTTTTTAACAAAATAACAAGAGTACTTCAGGTTTTAAGTAAGAACTACTCGTAGTTATTGTTGTTGTAATGACTAATCTCTGAAAATCCTGGTAAAGCTTAGTCATGCGTAACGACGATTGTAGATTTGTTAGGATTTTTGGGCACCTTAGCCAACAGTTAGAGTTGATTGGATCCTTCCCTTTGCCCTTGCTGTGGAGTATGTGGAGAAGGAAGTAGGCACTCTATCAAAATATAAGTTTTCCAATTCTTTAACCAGTACTTCCTACTTTACCCATATTTTGTTCCCGTTTGCCTCTTTGTATATATATATATATATATATTCCCTTTCTGATTCTTGCAGCCTTCTTGTATGCCTCCTCTTTACTATAGTGGAGCCTTCATATTGGTATTCTTCAATAAGAACACTCGTAATTATTGAGGAAGAGACCCACCCATGGGTAACCCAAGTGGTAAGGCAAACTTTTGTGCATGAGCCCCATGCCACAGGTTCGATTCTCCCTAGGATCAAACTGCAATTTAAGTGGGAGGACATGGTGGTGGGTTGCTACGCTAGTCTCCTGAGGGGTTTAGGTTCCATACGTGAGTCCTAAGGGCTATATCGTTGGGTGGTTCCCCTGTCATAAAAAAATAAAAACATTGAGGAGAAGAAGCAAGAGCTCACTAGTTTATCATAACTCACAAGAAAGAATTGTAAAAGAACCCTTCTCACGAACCTTCCACTCCATGTTTTATCCCAACTTTCATTATCCTATGTCCCATTGCAGGGTTGTTTACAGCAGCAACTAGAGCTTTGATCTAATTGAGTTTAGTTCAGAAGTAGGAATTGCATGTTTCTTGGCTTTAATGACAGATTAGCCGTTCCAGATCTGAAACGGTTGACATGAGGTTGTATCAAATGACTCTTTAGATGCTATTTATACTACCTGCCTACCCCTAGCAGCATTAAGGTCTCGGCCCTTCATTGAACATCTTAGGCCTAGTTTGGATAGTGAGATGTGATGATCTGTTAATAGTAGTGAAATGGTTTGAGTTGAGATGTTTTATGGGGTTTTGGAAAAGGAGAGAGAAAAAGTTGAATAGAAATGTTATAAAGTTAAAATATTGTTATAATATAATTTTTTAATATTATTTTGTTTTGGGACTTTAAAAAGTTTTTTTTTTTTGTCGTCTTGTGTTTTGTTTGGAAGTTTAGAAAAGTTGTAATGATTAGGTAATGATCAAATGTAAAAGTTGAAGATTTGAAGTTGAAAAGTGTTTGTGGTGTTTGGATATTGAGATGAGATGAGATGAGAGGCTCTTGCTGTCCAAACCAGGCCTTAGAATTAAATATTAACCATCCAAACTATTCAGAATTTACCTTCTAGTCATGTGGATTTTTATAATCTCAGGGAAGGCTGAATAGTTAGCTGGAATGAGTATAATGAAGTCATATCTAAGATATGCTAGCATTTTTCTATTTATTGGCTGGCTAGCACAACATTTGTTTTCTTCGGTTAAAAAACCCGATTAGTCATGAGTATACAATTCTATTTGAACATTTTTTTAGGTCTAATTGCGGATTATAACTGCATCATCTTCTTGCATTGGCTTGGTGCACCTTAGCAGTAAGCATATGGATGATGTTAATGCATGCTTTGTTTGGACTGTCATGCTAATGTTGATGAGAGGATTTTGAGAATTCCTGTGGAGAATTTTTTTTGATAAATAATAACCTTTTATTGATTGAATGCAACTAGGCAAAATCCATGTACACAGTGAGTATACAAAAGAGACACCTAGTTACACTCTAGCAAGCTGAAAAGAGATAAAAAAAAAAAAAACTCATTAACATTCCCACCCTTTAGTACAATAGCACAACATTTGTTTTCTTTGGTTAAAAAACCCGATTAGTCATGAGTATACAATTCTATTTGAACATTTTTTTGGGTCTAATTGCAGATTATAACCACATCATGTTCTTGCATTGGCTTGGTGCACCTTAGCAGTAAGCGTATGGATTATATTAATGCATGCTTTGTTTGGACTGTCATGCTAATGTTGATGAGAGGATTTTGAGAATTCCTATAGAGAATTTTTTTTGATAAATAATAACCTTATATTGATTGAATGCAACTAGGCAAAATCCATGTACACAGTGAGTATACAAAAAAGACACCTAGTTACACTCTAGCAAGCTGAAAAAAGATAAAAAAAAAAAAAAACTCATTAACATTACCACCCTTTAGTACAATAGCAGAAAACCATTGGACTAAAGAAGATACATAAAAACCCCATATTTCCCCAATGGTCCTCCCTTTGTTGTCGAAGCATCTCTCGTTTCTTTCCATCCATAGACACCGTAATAAACAAAGAGGGATCATTCGCCACATCGCAACCATCTTAGCACATTGATGGTACCTTTTCCAACATGTTAGAAGATCCGCAACACTCTTGGGCATAACCCAAGACAAACTAGCCCTCCTAAGTAGTCCATCCCATAGCTCCCTTGCCACGTCACAGTGCAAGCAAATATGATCGATCGTTTCCCCATTCTTCTTACACAAGTAACACCATTTCACAACGATCAACCCTCTTTTTCTTAAGTTGTCGGCCATCAAAATGGAACCCAGGGCCGCTGTCCAAAAGTGACTTTAGGTGGTGCCGGAGCTCTCCAAATGGCCTTCCAAGGGAACACAGCCGGCTGGTGGTCTTGCAATACCTTGTAGAATGATTTGACTGAACTTTTTGTTTCCGGAGTGTGTCCACAGCATTCTATCCCTCACGTTGCCTCCTACCTGCTTAGAGTAAATAAAGCTGTAAAAATCTGCTATCTCATTCACTTCCCAATCTTGAATATTTCTGGAAAACGTTAGATTCCAACACATTGTGCCATTGTTGCGGCACAACACATCAGAGACAGCAACATGTTGGTTTTCCACTAGGCTGATAGAGAATGTTTTATAGGTAATAGTTAGTTAGAGATTTATTTGCATGAGCAAAATGGTTAGCCTTTAATGGGAAAACTTTCTAAACCTTTTAAGTTTGGTTTTACCCTAACCTGACTATAAATATCCACAAATGGCTATTGAATCAATTCAAAATGAAAACCTCCACTTCTCCTTGTTTGCTCATAAATCAGCCTTCCTCAAGATTGAAGATGACTCAGTTCTTGCAAGTGATGTCTGATGTTTCACCTTTAATTCTACGAACTACTCATACGTACCAAAAACAAATTTTACAAACTACTCATAGAAAAAGATTATACTGACACTTTCCCCTGCCATCCCCACCACCCCCAAAAAAAAAAACGATTGCAAAAGTAAAAATAGGAATCATCATCTGAATGGAAACGGGTAAATCATAAATAACAGGTTCCAGAATTTCAGTTTCTTTTCATTTCTCCCATATCTCTCTGTGCATTCAATTTCTTTTTTTGGTTAAGTTAATTAAAATTAAGATATAACAGCCAAAATGGGCAACTATCCAACAGTAAAGATTTGTTTTTTTTTAAATTCAGATCTTCCAGTCTTCTTTTCCTTATCCTCAAAATTTCATTTCTTTCTAGATGCACTACAAAAAAACCCGGTACCATCTCCCACTATGCTTCACTCTGTGGACAGCCAAACCTTTTGTTCCAACAAGCCAACTATCCCATTATGCTGTGAGGCATGACCCTATATAAGCAAAACATATCAAAACTATTATTGCAAAGTGTATAAACCGGTGAACCACCTCACAATGCAAAATCAAATGTTCAACCTTTTGCCCACCACTCTTTTTTATTAGTAAATAAGAATTTTATTAATTTAAGCATAGTCAAGTACAGGGGACATATACAAGAGCAACAACTATGTGTGAGTGTCTAAACATACAAGGAAATTGTTTTTGCACTTCTACGCATGCAACACCAATCTATCACAATAACTTCTTGCTTTCTTAAGACAATTTTCCAAGCAAAGAAAGATGTTCTTTGGGCCAAGGGAATGGATTTGTATCATGATGAGATAAGATTTTAGACAATGACTTGACTATAATACCCTTTACTTTCAAGGAGGGCCAACAGAGCCTATCCTCAGTAGCCTTTATCAACTGAACAAGATACAATAGATTACAAACTGATGTAAAGACCTCCACCTTCTATTCTGGTGCTCCTCTAACGAAATTAACTTCCCATTTGGGAGTATCACTAGAAAATTGTTGGTGGTTCTTCCTGAGGCAAGCAACGTCGAACAGCTCTAAATAAGCTGCTTTAAGAGACTAATCCCCATAGCACGCATCAAGCCAGAACATGACACACTCCCTTGTCCCCCCCCCCCCCCTTTGTTCCCCCCCTTCTCTCTCTCTCTCTCTACACACCCATGCATATGCATGCATGTATGTATGAATGAATGTATGTATTTGTATATGCTTTTGCGTGCACGTGCAAGTGAGTTTTTTTCCACTTGCATCTATTTCTTTACCTGCCTCAACATCTATGTATTTTTCTCTGCTGATAGGAAAGAAAATGCTGGTTCCTCTTACTGCTTCTCTGTATGTACCTGGCACACTTGATGATGCAGATAAAGTCTTGGTAGATGTTGGCACTGGTTACTTCATTGAGGTGAGTTCTTAGCTTCTGAAATTGTATAGTAAGATTCTTCTATAAGGACATTAGTATTGTGTCTTATTTTTACCTTTCTTGCAAATTGTTGCACCTCAAACTTATTTAGTTTGATTGGTTATGAAGAAAGCAGATGAATAGATAAGAAATGTGAGTAGTCTCTCGGTTTTCCACTTTTATTTCGGATTTTTATTTTCTCAACATTGGTTCAAGTTTTCTTTTTATCTTTTTCCTCCTTCCCACATACACTCTTAAAGTCATCTATCTTTTATTTTGCATGTTAGTGGCTTAAAGTGTTTGCTTTCATTTTTTTTCCCCCCAACTTTCCTTGGGCTTAGACACTGCTTGTCCATGTTTACTTTTCTTGTTGTTCACTCACAAATGAGCCACTCCTTGTTCGCTCACAAATGAGCCACTCCTTGTTCGCTCACAAATGAGCCATCCTCAATAGATAGAAGGCAGCAGCATAATCATGTTCAACTGTAGTCAGATAATAGTTGGAAATTGAAGCAAATAAAGTTCACATATCTAAAAGTTTTTTCCTTTTCTGAAGTTGATAAAGCTCCCAGCTTTACTTGTTTGTCTGCTTACTCTGAGATACTTGTGCATACAGAGCACATGACGGAAATCCAATATTCTTTCAGACGGATTTATAGCAATCAAAGCTAATAGGAGGTACTCTGAATTATTGGGCTGGCTGAAAAAAACTAGATTGGAGTCACTTGGAATTGTTTATAACCAGTGACCCGGTCCCCAGGCCAAGCCTTAAAATGAAGCTTTTATCTCTTGGGTTTTTTATTTTTTTTGCCCTGAAGGAATTTTAAGAACAGAAAAGGTGATGTTGATTCAGTTTAGTATTGCAAGTATCTTGTTATCTATGATATTCTGCATTGAGTCAGTAGATACAGTTAAAGATGACTCGTAGAAACCAAGCCTAAATAGGTGATATGGAGATTTTGCCATAGAACATGTAGAGGATAACTGCTTTCTAGGAGTATGGTGCTTTGCAGTTAGTTTGCCTTCAAGTTCAGGCTTTCTAATCAGTGCCGAGATAGCATCATGGATCTTCTTTATCAGGGGTGTAATGGTTCAGTCCAGTACCAGAAAAAGGGGGGAGGGGGGTTGTCACAGACCAAATATTTTGGTCCAGCATTTTTGCTGAAACAATTACCCCTATAAACCATACCGGACCATTAGCTATCAGTCCAGGAACATTTGTTCCCCCCCCCCCCCCCCTTTTTTTTGACAGAAACTAATACAAAGAATTAATTAAATTAGTAAAATTAAAATTAAGTGAGCTCTTTAACATTATAAATATGGTTAAAGAATATTAAATAATTTCATTGTATATATATTTTGTTTTGATAAGTAATTTCATTATATATATTATATTCATCATGCTTACTTGCTACTTAGGTATCTTAAAAAAAAATTGCCTAATTACTTCAATTAGATGTAGATAGTAAAGTATGTATCTACATATAATAACATGGGTGCAAACAATCCTTTGGGGCCACACCCCTTGGTGAAAAGCCAGCTATTTAACCAATTCAGTGTAGGGAAACTTCCGAGGGTGCGGTACATGGATCAAGAGTTTACTCTGCAGGGGTGGGTTCGAAGGGTCCTGCCTTAGAGAAGTTCCCTGTCATAAAAAAAAAAAAACATTATTTATCATATAATATATTAGTTAATAGATAGCATTTATTATTTAATATTTTATATGGTCAATGGTTATCCTTTAGATGAAAATTACATAATTAATTTATACAATTATATAAAATAATATTTAAAAAATATATATACATATAGTCAGTCTCGGTCCAGGCTAGTCCAAAAGAACCACACCCTAGGACCAGACCAATTACTGAATTTTTCTACATTTTGGGACCAAGACCAACCAATAAGACTCAGTCTAGTATGGTCAGTTTTTTGGGTACGGACCAATAGTCTTACAGCCCTAATTTTTTTGGTTGGATGTTGATACAAGCGACCACTTCATCGTCAACTTGTGAGAGATCTAAGGTCATTGTTCACAGTCTTAGGGGTCTATGTCTAGGACATCACTTTTTTTATAAGAAAAATAACTTTAACAATACGAATGAAATAGGTAAAGCCCCTGTACACACAAAGTATGCAGAAGAAACACCTAAATACATTTTAGGAACTTGAAAACGAAACCAGAATCATGAATGCTAGTTCCATCAAGCACTTTGGCAGGAAACCAAAGTAATCAGGTGTGAACAAAAAGATTTCGAAGTTTCTCCAGTGTATCGCTTCATATTTTCAAAACGTCAATCATTCATTTCCATCCAAATACACCACAGAAGATACAAAAGAACTATCTTCCAAACCGCAGCAACCTGAGAACAACCGTGAAGACCATTCCAGTAATTAATAGATCCACCACCCTTGAAAGCATCACCCAAGTCATGCCAATTCTACTAAAAATCTCATCCCATAGCGCCCTCGCCACCTCACAGCGCAAAAGTAAATGAACCACTGACTTATCAAAAAAAAAAAAAGTAAATGAACCACTGCTTCTCCATTCTTCTTACACATGTAACAACAGTCCATAACAATGAGTTTGCTTCCTCAAATTGTCCATAGTCAAGATTTTCTCGAGAGGCAGTCCATATGAAGAAAGCCATATGCTTGAGTGTTAGAAGGTAGGTTTTCACAGCGGAGCACTAGTTTAATGTGATTACCGTATTGCTTTTTCTGATCTTTTAACTTCTGCTCGTTTTGAGCCGTCCTGCAGTAAGCTTAAGTTTATGTTCCTGATATCACTTTTGATTGGATTAGGCTTTGGGCACGTTTCAGTTATCTGCTTTTTCGATTATTTGGATCTAATTCAAGATGTAAACTTTGTTCATCCTCTGATAGAATTTCTGTGTACTTAAAACGTGTACTTTTCTTTTCTTTTCTTTTCTTTTCTCTTTTTTCCTAATAAAGTCTTGCTTCCAAAATATATGGAAATCTTTTTTGGGTATTCGCTGTCATGTTTGATAGCTGTTACCCCTAATTAAGTTGCAATTTGCCTCTTGTTCTTTAGGGCGTTCTTATTCTGGGGATAAACAGAGTTAAGAATTAGGAGATATGTGTGACTATTTTTTGAGTCTGATTTTGTCATTCTTTTACCAATCTTGTGCCAAGATGAGATATAGCTTGCGCAATTCACAATTTGTTAACTGCTCATTTCTCTGTTTCATGACCTTCTCTCTCTCTCTCTCTCTCTCTTAACCAAAAGTGATTGTTATGTGTTGAATCTGTTGATTGTGTTGTTAGAAAGATAAAGGAGATATAGAGAAATTGCAAACAGCAAATGCACTGTTCTTAGAGACTTTTTTATTTCTAATGCGTAAGTGCATCTGTTGCACTCGCCTATAGGGTAGACATTCATTTTAACAAATGGCTGAAGGGAAACAATTTTGCATTTACTTTAACACTAATCCACAATTTTGTATTCATTGTTCATTGTGTTTGTTCAGAAAACAATGGCTGAAGGGAAAGATTATTGTGAGCGTAAAATCAACTTGCTGAGATCTAACTTTGATCAACTTGTTGAGGTATGTTTACTTTACCTATTTAATAATTTGTTCTCAGTTCAAACCCTGGCCAATGGCATGTTGGTTGGATATCTGTTGCAACACAATTGTATGCAATATATGTCAGAACTTTGAATTCTTTTTTTGTAAGTATCTTTGAGTTCTTTGTGCTCAAGTGTTACCCATGATGATGATTTAATGCCTACTTCGTACCAATGTCTCCTTGGATTTTTTTTATCATTCTTGAGACTGAGGTTAATGATAGAAAAATGACAAAATAAAGCTGCACTGGCAAGTCTGGCTTCCAAGAGAGTTCTGCCTTTAGCCCTCTAAAATGCGGCATTTTCTTTTTACTTTAATTTTTTCTGTGGTGTCTTCCAAAGTTTTCTCACTGGTGAAATTAGCTTTTTGTGGAGCTTTATCCCTTAGTATATAAAGGGAAGGCACCGACTTTCACAAAATTCAATAATGTTTGCTTTATAGTTTAGCGGCAGTACGTATCTTCACCTTTATGTACTAAGGTTTTGAGCTTTCAACTTCCAATTTCTTTTTGGCTAGTTTGGTCCTTAACCATTTAGTTGTTTAAAGAATAACCCTTGTGCATTGGGGGAGGGATACCATTATGAGTATGAGTTAAAAGGAAATTGGTAAATATATTTGTGGGAGAAAATATATTTGCAACGGGGAATTGTGCAACCGCTGTGTAACCTCTTTGGGTAATAGAGTTCCTTATCAAACAAATAGAGATGGCAACAAGGTTTTCTCGTTACAACTAAGTCAAAACTCTTATGGCAGATTCTTGAAACTCACGGAGATTGGCTCGAGCTTAGGCAAGGGAATTATTGTCATTCTTAAAGGTGATAAAGGCAATGGCTGGATTAGTTTTGCTAGATTGTTGAGAAATTTGATGAGTTCAAGCTCCTCTGCTTTTCATTCTGAAAACAGAGCTGGGCTCATTCATGGTGCTAGCAAGGAAATCAATTTTCCCTCCCATCATTATTTGGTGGCCACTCTGATTGATAAGGTTTGTCATACTTTACCGGAGAATTCAAGTTGGCCGTCGAAGGGTACCACTGATTAGTCTTCTCTGAAATTTCAGTCCTCTGGTCGCTGTGGCACATTAAAGCTGAGTTAGAAGTTTAGAAGAATTGACTAGACTCGTTGATGCAATTTGTGGATCATGGGTTGGGCCTCATGTCAAAGGAAGCCCACCTAGGTCGTATCCCTAATAGGCCTCACAGTGGTCCACTTAAGAGGCCCAAGCCTATTTTAGTCTCTCAAAACCCTCGCCCCGATCCAATTAAACGGATCCAGCCTAACCCATTATTTTAAATACCATACCATACTGGCCGGTACGGCTGGTACATACCATGCCAGCCAGTTAGGCGATACAGGTACACTGTCTGTTTCGTATTGGCTTAAATACTGGTCGTACCGGATTTTGATATATATTTTTCATTTCGTACTATTTTTTTATCCCAATTCAGACTAGACTATTTATATATATATGTATTTTTATATATAGACTATTCCAAAACGGTACACGAAACAGTACTAGTATCGAAATATTTCGTTGCAGTGCCCTAACCGTTACGCTCACTAGTATGGTATTCAAAACTTTGGCCTAACTCGAAGAAGGTTAGGTTCAAACCTTCGACGTTGACGGTTTCGGTGACTATTCCCCTCCTGCAGAAATTGTCGACGACAACTGTCTAGCCCTCCGGGAGTGCTCTGACAATGCCCTACGGTCCAGTTTCCTCAAATGCTGGTTCGCTCCCCTTCGTTGCGAGTTCTCCCACTCTTCCTACCCAGCAGATATCGTTGCAAGAGGATTCTCTAACAAAGAAACCTCCAATGGTGGTTGGCGATTCTCTTGGGGGTGGTTCTATGGTAGTCCAACTATTTGAGAAAACGGGTGATCCCGTTAGGGTCGAGGACCTTTCTAACTCTGATAGGTTTGAAAATTCTTTGGGTTCTACTCCTATTTTTACTCATAAATCTAGGTTCTCAGATTTAGAAAGTACAGAAGATCAAGCACTTTATGAGGAAATGATGGGTGATGTGAGGGTTTCGGATTCTGTTGTCCCCTGCTCCCAGTTGTTGTTGGGCAATTTTGCAACCTCGAAAGTTGATGTTGAACCAGACATTAGTCCTTTTGAGTTCTTTCAATCCTAATTTTGATTGACCTAATAATTCTCCAGATTGGGTGTTAAGGAAGGCATATGAGATAAGGGTGGTTGTGGGGATTTCTTGTGAAGGTTTTGAGGAGCAAATGAGAGCCTTATTTACCGTCATAATACATGCTAATCATTCCTTGTTGACTAGATCAGAAAAAAAAAAGGTGAGGGAATTGAAAAGGCTTGAGTGTTCAATTAACTATGGTTCTACAAAAGGGAACTCCTCCCTTGGTAAAAAGGGTAAGGAGAGGGCTGCAAGTGATACTCCATGAAGCCCAAGATCCTCTCATGGAATGTTTGGAGGCTTAATGACTCAGAAATCATTTACGTATAAAAAATTTATTACAACAGTGAAAGGCTGATATTATTTGTTTTCAGGAGACAAAGTTAAAGGTTGTGAATCGTTCTGTTATTCATAATCTTTGGAACTGTAATTATGTTGATTGGGTTGAACTTGTTTCTCATGGAGCTTCGGGTGGATTATTGTGATGTGGGATAGGAGAGTGTTTGAGATTGTTGAGCACTTTGTGGGGGAGTATTTAGTGGCCTATCACTTCAAGAATGTCGATGACAATGTAGAATGGGCTTTTGTCGGTGTCTATGGGCCTAACTGTTCTTCTACTAGAGGCCTATTATGGGATGTAATGGCGGCCATTTACAGCTGGTGGAACATTACGTTATGTTTTGGAGGGAATTTCAGTATCACTAGTTTCCTTTTGAGAGAGATGGCTCCCCTTCTTCCTCTGTCCAAAGCTATGCCAGATTTTTCGAGCTCATTTCTAATCTCCATCTGATTGATTTGCCTATGGCTGGAGGCAACTTCACTTGGTCTAATGGGAGATCTTGGTCTCGCATTAACAAATTTCTGATTTCGCCCTCTTGGGAATTGCTACTGATGTAAGTTCTCTAAGGTTGCAGCAAATAAGTTCTAATCACTTTCCCATTTTGTTGAATTGTGGGGATTTTTCCAGGAGAAAAAGTTACTTTAAATTTGAAAATGTGGCTGAAGGATGAAAGTTTTACCGAGAAAGTGAGAAGTTGGTGGGATTCCTATCAATTTTCTGGTACGCCCAGTTTTATCTTGGCTTGCAAATTTAGAGAACTCAAAAAAGATTTGAAGAAATGGAACAATGAGATTTTTGGCAATGTGCAAAATAAAAAGAAGACCCTTATGGATCAGCTGAATGCTTTGGAGGCTTTGGAAATGTCAAATCCTTTGTCTTTGGAGGATTTGAACAAGAAACAAGTATTTTGGCTGATATTAAAAATTTATCTCTTGTGGAAGAAATCTCTTGGCGACAAAAGTCTAGAATTCTCTGACTGAAAGAAGGTGATAAATGCACGAAATTCTTCCATAAGATGGCTAATTCTTATTGTCGGAATAATGCTATTGAAGTCCTCTGCATTGGCGAGAATGTGGTTTGTAACAAGGAAGAGATTGAAGACCATATTTTGAATTATTACGCGTAGCTTTTTTGGGAAGATTTTGCTTGGAGGCCTAAGCTTGACAGTCTATCCTTCGATTCTATTGTCCAATTCTGCAAGTTGGTTAGAAAAACCATTTGAAGAAGTTGAAATTCTTGAGTTGGTCAAGGACATGTCTAAGGACAAGGCTCTAGGTCCGGATGGTTTCTCTATGGCATTTTTTCAAGCTTTTTGGGATACCATAAAACATGATATTATGAATGTCTTTGCTGAATTTCACCAATTCATGAAGTTTGAAAAGAGTTTCAATACAACTTTCATTGCTCTTATACCCAAAAAATCTGGTGCTGTTGAAATTAGAGATTTTCGTCCAATCAGCTTGGTGGTAAATGGGATGTATAAGATCATTTCTAAGATGTTGGCCAACCACCTTAGTGGGTTTATGAGCAAGATCATTTCAAGATCTCAAAACGCTTTTGTTCGGAGCCGCCAAATTCTTGACTTTATTTTAATTGCTCATGAATGTTTAGACAGTAGACTGAAGTCAGACCAATCTGGAATTTTAGTGAAATTAGACGTGGAAAAGGCTTTTGATCATGTCAATTGAGACTTCTTTCTTTATTTACTTGGGAGAATGGGCATTGGAGATAAGTGGTGCTCTTGGATTTGGCATTGTACTTCGACGGCTAAATTTTCTATTTTGGTGAATGGTTCTCCAGTTGGTTTCTTTAATAGTTCACGAGATTTAAGACAAGGAGACCCTTTATCTCCTTTTCTCTTTGTCATTGTTATGGATGCCTTGTGCCGTATGATTGACGCGGCGGTTTCCGGTGGATTCATGTCAGGTTTCAAGGTTGGAGATGTTTCTCGTGATTGCATCATTATCTCACACTTGCTTTTTGAAGCTATTATTTTCAGCGAATCTAATCATGATCATTAGAAAGTTTACGAGCTTTATTACTGTGTTTTGAAGCTGTCTCGGGGCTAAGAATCAACTTCAACAAATCAGAAATTGTGCATGTGGGCTCCTCTAGTAACCCTCAGATTTGGCCAATATTTTGGGTTGTAATATCTCCTCTTCCCATAAAATACCTTGGACTTCCTCTGGGAGCTTTTCATAAAGTTTCTTCTATTTGGGATGAGGTGATTGAGAAGATTGAAAAAAGGCTTGCCGGGTGGAAAAAGTTATACCTATCAAAAGGAGGTAGAACCTAATTCCTCACTCTCTTTCTGCTCCCTGCGGGAGTCTCTCAAGAGAATTGAAAAAATTTACAGGAACTTTTTATGGGACGGCAATGGGGAAGAAAGAAAATTTCACTTGGTGAGTTGGAATAAAATTTGTGCACCTATGTCTTGGGGGGGATTGTGTATCAGAAATCTAAGGCTCTTCAATAAGGCGCTTCTTGGGAAGTGGCTTTGGAGATATGTTCATGAAAGAGATACTTTATGGAAGAAGATTGTGGATGCAAAATATGGAAGAATGTGGGGGAATTGGTGTACTGATAAAGCTAAAGGGGCTTTTGGTATGAATCTATGGAAATCCATTAGATTGGGTTGGGGGGATTTTGTCAAGAATACTAGATGTAAAGTGGCCAATGGGAATAACACTTTTTTGGCATGACGTTTAGTGCGGGGATTCAGCTCTTAAACTTAGTGATGCCAACCTTTTTCGGATAGCTAGAAATAAAAGAGCCACTGTGGCTGATTCTTTTCAGATTCTAAATAACTCATACCATTGGAAAGTTGAGTTTAATAGGGATTTACAAGATTGAAAGTTTTGTGAAGTTTTTGATTTTTTTGCCATGCTTTATGACACGAAGTTTGATCTTTCTAAGGAGGATAAGCTGCTGTGGGTTCATGATTCCAAATCCATTTTTTCAGTTAGATCCTTTTACAAAGTGCTGAACTTTAAGAATGATATTGTTTTCCCTTGGAAATGTATTTGGAAACGAAAAGTCCCTAGTAAAGTCGGCTTTCTTCACTGGTTGATTTGTCTTGAAAAAGATTTGACTATTGATAATCTGAGAAAGGGGGCTGTTTATTATTGATCGGTGCTATATGTGCAAGAATGCTGGAGAATCTGTTAGTCATCTTTTTCTGCACTGTGGTGTGGCAACAACTTTGTGGAATGATGTCTTCAATGGGGCTGGTTTTGCTTGAGTCATGCCTTCGCGAGTGGTGGATTTCTTGGCAAGTTGGAACGACTTTCGTGTTCGTTGTGATGATGCTGATTTTTGGCGAGTAGTCCCTTTGTATTGGTTTTGGCGTTTATGGTCTGAAAGAAATGGAAGATGTATTGATAATTGTGAACGTTCTTTGGGGAATTTTAGGGCCTTTTTCATTAGTACTCTCAATTTTTGGGTCTTGTAAGGGAGGGGACTTCTTGTAATGTCTTATCTTAGCTTGATCTTTATAGCTTGTATCTAGGTTTCCCCCTTGTACACTTCCAGTATACTTGATTTAGCCTTTTGGCTTTAATAATATTATTATCTTTATCAAAAAAAGGAAGGGTTGCGCAGCATAAGTTAGTATAGTCTGCAAAAATAGATAAATAATTTAATACATTTTCAATCAAAGTCAGGGAAAACTAGGAAAAAGTGGAAGATGTTCTACATCTTTATATTTCAAATCCTTAGCACTCTCATTGGATTAGGCATTTGCAAATGCAAAATTTGCATAATCTCAAATCATTTTGCATTTGCCTATGCTACTCATAACTTATTCTCATATTGAATTATCTATCTTTTAGTCAAAATAATAATAAAATATTATCAATTTAATTTTTTCAATTTTTTTCTTTTATTAATTAAAAGGTACATGAAAATATTCATATTATACAATAGGAACTTGAATAAAGAGAAGAAATTAATTAACAATCAACAATACTTTCAGAGAAGAGGATGCTTGCCGAACGACTATTTATTTTTTTTAGCAAGCAGTTTTTGGTTTGGGCAACAATTCAACAATTCTTTTTAGGCCCATCTTAATGAGAAAAACAAGTCAAAAAAAAACATTAGGATGCTTAATGCTTACGGAGAGGACTGCAGGCGAAGAAACGTTGCAGCAGGGTCTTTTTATTGTAGCTACGGTGAGTTGGGGAGAGGGAGAACTGGGAGACACAAACTAATTTTTATTCATTTGGTCTAGCTACAATACATTGCAAATATGACAATCAAGCTTAATTTACTGTATCTAAAAGCCAATTTCTTTTGAAGTTGCATAATCCAATGTAGAGTTTTTTAAAGTTCCATCAGCTGGATTCCTGATTGGATTATGCATATTCGCTCTTAGAATTTTGAGCATATTGTAGAGTACAAACCATTCAGGCATTATTTTTTATAAGATAATTTTATTTTTTATCAAGAAAAGTGAGAAAGCCAGAGTCGAAGTACACTAGGCATAATCAATGTACATGAGGGGTATAGAAAAGAGCAAGAAAATCTTGTAAAGTAAAGCAAGAAAAGAGACATAGTTGTGTGCCATCCAGTGGTAGGGTATATTGAAAAAAAATACCTTTTAGGTCTTCAATTTTCTCTAAGGTGTCTTCGGAACTCAAATCATATTTTTCCATCCATACGGACCGCATCAGGCAACTTGGGGTCATCTTTCACATGGTCTCATTGTGTTGTCTCTCAAACCTCATCTTTCACATGGTCTCATTGTGCTGTCTCTCAAACCTCCTCTATACACAACTACAATTGGAACAATTTTCTTGGATACCATGTCTGGATGGTCTTGTTTTTCAATCGCTTGATCATCAAGAAGCAAGTTGGTTAGAGAGGCCATTTGAGGAGGAGGAGATTTGCAAGGTGGTGAGAAATATGGCAGGTGACAAAGCTCTAGGTCCTGATGGTTACTAGGGCTTTCTTTAAGGCATGTTGGGAAGTAGTTAAAGATGACATCATCAGCTTCTTCCATGAGTTTCATGAACGAGATAATTTTGAAAAAAGCCTTAATGCTACTTCCGTTGCTCTCATTCCAAAGAAGCCGGGGGTGGTGGAGATTATGGACTTTTGTCCTATTAGCTTGGTGAGCCAAATGTACAAAATCTTTTCAAAAGCATTGGCTAATAGATTGAGTACGGTATTGGATAAGATCATTTCCAAGCCCCAAATGCCTTCATACGAGATGGACGAATTCTTGACTCAATTATCATTACCAATAAATGCTGGAGAGTTGAATCAAGTTGGGTGAATCAGGATTTCCAACTCGACATGTAGAAGGCAGATCCAGTAAATTGGAACTTTTTGTTACATGCTTGAGAGATGTGGCCTTGGAGTGAGATAGTGCTCTTGGATCAAGTTTTGTCCATCTACTATACGTTTCTCCATTTTGGTGAACGGTACTCCAATGGGCTTCTTCAGAAATTTGAGGGGTTTGAGATAAGGTGATCCCCTATCTCCATTACTTTTTGTTTTCATAATGGAAAAATGATTGCAGGTCTTGTGGAGGGTGGATTTCTATCTGGCTTCATAGTAGGGGATGTAAGAACTGGCACCCTCGAGATGACTAACCTCTTATTTGTAGATGATACTTGTCTTTTGTGGTGCTAGTCATAATCACATTCAAGTTTTGTAGGCTCTCTTACTTTGAAGCGACATCTGGTTTGAAGGTAATCTCGCCAAGTCATAATTAGTTCCAGTCGGAAATGTTCCAAGCATTGTGAGCTTGGCCAATACCATGGGGTCCAAAGTTTCCACCTTACCAATAAAGTATCTCGGTCTTCCCCTAGGTGCTTCCTTTAAGCTGCAGTCTATCTGGGATGGGGGTGGTAGAAAAAACGGAGCTTAAACTGGCGAGTTGAAAAAAGATTTATTTGTCGAAAGGTGGTAGAGTCGCATTGATAAAAAGTACACTATCCAACCTACCCACCTATTTTCTTTTCATTATTTCCACTACTAGGCAAGGTGGCTCGCTGGCTAGAGAAATTGCAACGAGAATTCCTATGGTGGGAATGGGTGAAGAATTCAAGTTGCATTTGTTGAATTGGGCGACAGTTTGTACCCCCATATGTGGGGGTGGGCTGGAAATTTGGAACTTGTTGGTTTTCAACAAGGCTTTTTTGGGAAAATGGTTATAGAGATACCAAGAAGAGAGGAGAGCATTGTGGAGGGTTGTTATAGATCTAAAATATGGTGGATTGTTTTTGGGGGGGGGGGGGGATGATGCTCGAATGAGGTGAGCAAATTGCATGGGTGGGGCTTTGGCAACACATAAGAAGAGGCTGGACAAATTTCCATGGACAAATGGTGTTGTAGGTGCAAGTGGAATGGGGAATCGATGGATCCTCTTGTTGCAAGGCAGCCAGCTCTATGTGGCAAGTGGTTCTTATGACTATTTGTGCTATAATATAGTCGATGCTCAGGGAGATGGTGGATGTGTTTGCATGCTTGAAAGGACGGTTTGAGAGTCCTCACAATGAGACTTTGTGGAAAATTATCTCTATCTGCTTGATGTGGAAAAAAATTAATCAAAGTTTTGAAGATAACACAGATGTTAGGCTTTATTTATTATTTCCCTTTACCAATGGAAGGCAATCCACCTGTGTCTTCCTAACTCCAGTTTTTGTGAGTTTTTTTTTTTTTTTTTTTTACCTCTTTTCCTTCTCTCATGAGGTGTATTTGAAGTATACAAGTACAACTCATGTAACTTGATAATGCTTATACTTCTTTTTCTTGATCATTATTAAAATTTATCTTACTTATAAAAATACAATTTATTTTTGTAGATGTAAAACTCTGAGTCCTGCATTTGAAATATGAATAACTCAAGAGTATATAGGTTATAAAGTTAATTAGGTGTGTTTAAGTGTCACATTAACTACTTATTAGATGAAACTAGGCTTTATGAGTGATTCTAAAGAAGCTCCAAACTGACTAGTCTTTTTGGGATTACGGTACATATGGGGCTAGCATTTTTCGTGGGTATAAGCTAAATAAAAACTCACATCAGTTTCAGACTGAACTTAGACAAGATCTTTTAATCCAAATTAGATCTTAACATGAGTCTATATAAGATGTGAAATGAAATGATCTCATTTTATTTTAGGTGCCGGTTTAGTTTAGAAAATATCTGAATCAGTTGTGTGGTTTTCCAAACACCACCTTTGATACGTCATTTGTTGAAAGGAATTCTCCATCTTTTCTTGCTCACTAATCACTATATATGGCATGTGACATTCATTTGGGATGGAGGCAGTTAATCAACAAGCTGGGAGACCTTTCTTCCTTTGTTTAATAAGATAGGACCATATCTTTCAATTTCTTCTTTAATTATGTTCGACTTCTATATATTTTTCTATATGTGGTCATTAGATACAACTGTCTTCTAAATGGAGGGTTTTTTAAAATAAATGTATTATTAATGAAATGGAGGCTTTTGTAAATTTTTAAATATTTACTAGCGGGCTTTATCAATTATTTGATGCTAAATCAAGAGATGATTAATAACATTTTCCTTTGCACTGATATCTTCTACGTAGTATTATTGCTCTCTTCTAATGACATGATTGTACAATGCAGGTTGCTTCTAAAAAGAAAAGCGTAGCAGATGAAGTCGGGGCAATCTTACAGGCAAAATTGAAGCAATTATCTCCTTCAACTTAGGGAACTGTAGTGCCTCGTTGTATTATTGAGTTCCAAATCCCAATGCCTTCTTTGTATAAAAGGCTGAAGATCTGGTGTTAGATTTTGAATTGGGACCTTGTTTCCTACCCCCTCTCCCCGTCCCTTTTTATTCCCTTTCTTTTATTGGATTAAATGATCATAGTAGTAATGAATTCAAATGAATCTATTTATAGTTTATATATATATATATATATATATATGAGATGGGATCCTCAGGTGCCAGAAAAACTATAATCGCGGGAGGTTTAAAATGGATGGGCTGAGCAACATTGTTAAATAAACTAATTGGTGTTTACAGGCCTATAGGTGGAATATCTCTCGCACATGAGAAGACAGGAAATACAAAGTTATAACAGAAAAGAAAAATAGAAAATTATGAAAGTGGACCTATATAGCGTTTGGCGTGATAATAGAAAAAAAAAAAGATAAAATTTATACACAATTCAATGTATAAGTAATTTTGCAACGAGAGGTGCTGGGGAACGGCCGGTCTAGCAATGGTGGAAGAACAGCCCTCTAACGAGATTGTGACACGCAAGAAAAATTGCAATAGACTAATAAGAAGACCTCGTTACAACTACAGAGAATCAACACACGCAAGGTTTAGGTCTCTGCCTCATTTCGTCTTCGTTGACACCACCCATTACTAGGGGTGTAAAAAGACCGAATCGGACCGGCAGACCGGACCGGACCGGTTGGAGTTCGGTCCGATCCGGTCCAAAAAATATATGGACCGGAAAATTTCGGTCCAGTCCCGGTCCATGGAGTTCATCCCCCTGGACCGGACCGGACCGGACCGAATCCCTATTTTTTTTTTAATTTTTTTTTAAAATATATGTATATATAAATAATAATATATAAATTTTAATATTAATATTAATATTAATATATATTAATATATAATATATACTCTTATAATATTAACATATAAATAATAAGTGTATTATTATTATTTAATATATTATTACTAATTTATTACTATTTACTAACATATAAATATATAATATACTAATGTAAATTGTAATAATGTTATTACTTATTAGTTATAGTTTATTAACATATAATAATGTAATAATATTATTAGACTATTAGATTATTAGTTATAGTTTACTAATATACTTAATATTTAATATTAACTAATATATTAATAGATAATATATACTCTTATATATTAATATATAAATAATAAGTGTATTATTATTATTTAATATATTATTAATAATTTATCACTATTCACTAACATATAAATATATAATATACTAATGTAAATTATAATAATGTTATTACTTATTAGTTATAGTTTATTAACATATACTAATATGAAAGTATTATTAGACTATTAGTTATAATTTACTAACATACTTAATATATAATATATAATAACATATTAATATATAATATATACTTTTATAATATTAACATATTATAATTTATAGTAATTAAATTTGGACCAAAAAAATATTTGATTATTGTAGAATTATATATTAAATTTAGCCCATTAAATCATATGGGGCACTCCTGGACCGGACCGGACCGTCCCTGGACCGAATTGGACCGGACCGGTATGGACCGAACTCCTGTTCGGTCCGGTCCAGGGTGAGAGAATTCTTGGACCGAATGAAATCGGTCCACAAATTTCCCGGACCGGACCGGACCATTTACACCCTACCCATTACGTCCTTTACCACTTCAAGGCCCTCGGACTCGAAACTCGCACTACCCAGTAACATCAACATACTATAGTATACTCTAGAGGCAAAAAATAAAATGAAGATAAGTTCCCTTAGACTGCCAATTTGCACCACTAAGAAGAAGAAAGAAGGTTGTAACTAGAAGTCGTAATTAGAAGAATTAGTTTTATCAGAGAATGATCATTAGATTAGTTCTTTAATTTCACGACTTGCTATCCTTTTTATTCATGTATAGTTCCATTTTTTTCATGTTTCTAGATATAAACCCTCTTTGCACTTTAAAAGTGTTGGAAAATCAATTAAGGAAGAAGAAGAAGAAGAAGAAGAAAAATGGTCATGGAAAGAGGGGAATAGCTATGGCCTACCAACCTACTAACCAACCAACCAATGCGCATTTCGTATATATTAAAATATATTCTTCTTTTCAATTATTATTTTTCAGTTGGCAAACTATAGAAGTGAAAAAGATAAGGTAGAAGATAAGGCATAGAGAATTGCGACCTTTGGAAGACGACGAGTGGGGGAGAGAGTTGAGTGGGTCTCTAATTAGGTGTATGCTAGTATAAATTAAATATTATAACTTGTTTTCGTGGCGTACAATTATTGAAGGGCTGCTTTTTAACCTTTATGATCCGGACTGGTTCCCAGCTTTTTTCTTTGGCAACATGTTTACATCCATGAAGTCAAGAAGATTTTACTCAGATAAAAATCAAAAGATACAGATTGTATAAACCTCATTGAAAATCGCAATGAGTTCTTGTTAGGTTGGAGCATCAAATTGGACCGACACACACTCAACACATAAAAGAGGGTTACTGTTAGGGGTGTAAGAAAAAAATCGGTGCATCGGTAAACTAGACTGCACCGAACAAAACCGGTGAAATCGATCCAGTTTTGGGTAAGTACCTGTTCGGAATCGATTTTCAAAATGTTAAAACCGGTAGATACCGATTCGGTTTCGGTTCTAAACTTTTTAGAATCGGACCGGTTCAATATAATATATATTTTAAATTAATTTTTTTTTAATATGATACATAATATAAAATATTTTTCTAATTATATATAATATGTTATACATTAGTATATAATATATATTAGTTACAAATTTATATTTTATAGCATAATACTAATAGTATAATACTATATTACTATTAGTAATATACTTTAAGTCTATATATAAATTATTATACTAAATAATTACATATGAAATAATAATATGGTAATACTAATACAATATTTTTTTAGCTAATACTAATAATATTAGTTATAACTATCAATGATATAATTATAAAAAATTAAACTTATTATAACAAATACTAATATATAATTATTTTAATCATTATAAATAATACTAATATATATTTTGATAGTCTAGTAAAGTAATATAAACTAATTTAAAATCGAAAAATCGGACCGAACCAAACCGGAACTGGTAAAATCGGTGCTACCGGTTTCGAAAGATAATCGGTGCATAATCGGTTTTAAAAAATAGAAAATCGGTGGTACTAGTTCGATTCTAGATTTTATCCAAAACTAAACCAAACCGGACTGGTTACACCCCTAGTCAATGTCGCTAGTGGTTTCAATACTATAACTTTGATTTACAATTATATGTTAATTTAATATGTTAGTATTAAATCACTATAACTACATAAAGTATTACTTAATATGATATTACCAATGTAATCACTAACATATAGTATATTAGTAATACTGCTAGTATAGTAATTAGTTATAGTATTAGTACTAAATCTATATATATTTGTAATACTACTATAATAGTTATTAGTATAGTATTAGTTACTAAGTCTATAACAATATATATTTTGATCAATGTATTATTATAATGTATTGTTTTTTTAATGAGCTAATGTAATAATCCACATGGAATAGTTTACTTAATTTTAATTTTACTAATTTAAATAATTTTTTTTATTAATTTATGTGCCACAAAGATAGAAGAAATGAAAAAAGGAACTTAGATAAGAAAAAGATAGGAGAATTAAAATTTGGATAACAATGTAACATATTAGTGGGCCGAAATATTGGATCAAAAAATATTTTGATTTAGAATTAGCCCATTAGACAATGACAGGACCGATCCTTATAGTTGTTTGGTCCGGTCCAAGGTAGGAAAACCCTAGACCAAATGGGTCTAGTCTGATCCACAAACCCTCTTACAGACTAACTAGACTAAATCGAATTCACCCTTAATTAGCATTGGTTGGCTATCCCATTAGTCAAATTTTGCCTAGAAAATTCTAAACATAAATTTCACAACCTGCACACCTACTTAAAAATATGATTTTACTCTTTTACTTTTTTTTAATTTTACGCTTAAAAAATTTTGGTGTGCTGGGTATAGGGCTTTTGTGTAGTAATCATATTCTAATTAAATTATTGTTTCAACAATCATACTTTCAATGTTCATTTAACGAAATTATCTAAAATCTTTTTTGGTACATTCATCTAAAATTCCACATAAATGTCTTAACTTGCCATCTAAATATCTATATTTTCTATCTATTTTCTTTTGCCAATCTTTTCTTCTATCCAAAAATCATATCTACAACTCTTTAACCAATTGTCTTCTTTTGTCAACTTTTATTTTATCTAAGAATCATATCTACAATTATCAAAATCGATCGACTACAATGGCTCAAAGCTTGTTTTGCATTTTTGGATCAAGGGTGATTGGTTGGTCAGTGACACAACAGAATGTTCAGACTGATAGGATTTTTATACTCATTATAATATTTAAGATTCTCTCTCACATTTGTGTGGATTTTTTTGTCAATTCCCTATATAGCATCAATTCTAATATTTAAGCCCAGTCAATATGAGGAGGTTGTTCTCCTCTACAGTTAAAGACACCTTATTGAACTTTTTTAGTGGGTGGCATTTTTTCACCTTGAAGTTGGCTAACCTTTGGGATGCTATTAATACCTTGTTCGCCACTTTATAAGAGTGGTGAAGAAAGGAACTTCATTAGAGGATGTGTGCATCCTTAAAAAAAATTATAATTTAAAAGATAAAACAACTTGAATCCTAACTTAATTACAAACTAAAAAAAAAAGGACAATACAACTTGACAAACAATTTAAATGTACAAACAACCAGTTATATGTACAAACCGCCATAACCCCAAAGCATTTGTATACATATATTACAAATTTCAATTACAAGTTTAGCCCAAACTATCCAACAGTCAATAAAGCTTCAAGGGAAAAGAATGCATAAATACAAAACATGTCTGAATAAGAGTTCTCTGAGTCAAAAAAATTATGTAACCTAAATGTAATTCGCTTGTCATAAAAAAAAGGCACTCAATTTGATCATAAAAGGAAGCTAAGAGTAAGACATTGTGTTAGCATGCTAGCATAGTTTCCCCCAGAAGCTAAGAGTATACTTCTAACATATTATGATTGGAAATCAAGCTCTATTCAAAAAGTGTCTACCATCCTCAAATGAATGGACAAATCAAGAGGATGACATGGACTTTAGAAGACATGTTAAGGCTTATGTTCTAGAGCATGAAGGGAATTTGAAAAGGCAACTATCTCTTATAGAGTTTGTTCACAAAAACAACTTCCAGGACACCATTTAGATGGTGCCCAATGAAGCTTTATATGGAAGAAAGTGCAAATCCCCATGGTATTGGTGACAATAAACAGGAAAAACAAGATGATCGAACCAAAGTTTTGTAGGAAATAAAGGACTAAGTTCTAGTGATCAGAGAAAGGATGAGAACATCGCAGAGTTAGCAGAAGAGGTATGCCGACAATAGAAAAAAAAATCTGGATTCTAAAGTCGGAGATTGGATCTATGTGAAAGTGTTTCCCATGAGAGGATTGACCTAATTCGATGTTAAAGGAAAATTGAGTCCAACGTACGTGAAACCGTATGAGATATTAAAAAATGTAGAGCAGGTGTGTATTGTTTGGATTTACCAATTGAATTCCCTGGAATCCATAATGTGTTCCATGTATCCTTTTTGAAGAAGAGTTTTGGAGATCAAATTTTAGTAGTCATGGGCCCCGAGAGTATACCACTGCAGCCAAACTTGACATATGAGGAAAAACTAGTGCACATTATCAATTTGATAGAGAATAAATTGCAGAATAGTAAGATTATACTTGTTAAAGTATTGTGGCAGAATTATAATGTTCAAAAAGCAACTTGGGAGAAAGAAGTTGCAATGAAAGCCAAGTACCCTCATCTATTTGGACTATAGTATAGTTTTTATTTTGTCTGTGAACAAGACTTTGCCAACTTTATATTCGCTACTTTTGTATGAGATTGCATTTCATCAAATAGTTTTGTACTTCATTTATTTAAATATTAAATAAAGTATGTTCAACTAAGGTTTGTTGTGGCATTGTATATGCTTTGCTATGTGGGATTTGTTTTCCATCATTGACTTTACATTTTGCATCTTTTATGATGCGAGAGAGAAGGACCGTAAGGAAGTCCACACTTTTTGCCCAATGAGTGAGAGAGATGAGAGAGGAGCGTCATTGGAGGAGACTCATTAAGCTTGACAAGTATACCAATGCCTACTAGCAGGCAATGGAAAAGTGAAAACATCACTGCACCTACATCATAGATATAGATATCCATGGGAAGGGTCACGAGCAAAGGGCCCTCCCCATGAGGAGTGATTTCCACCTCCACACCCCTTTACTTGGATCAATGGGGATAGTTTATGCGCTAGGAGGCCACTTGACGAGGCAAATTCAAGTTGTACTGTCGTTCCTGAGCCTGAGATATCCAGATCATTAATGCCATTGACATATCGAAGACCTATGCTCATGCAGGGGCATGTACCCAACAACAACAATGATGATGAGGTTGTGCATCAGCTGACCCGACGCATTTCGCCAATATGATTTATGACTTTGATGACAACTCGCTAGATGTGATGACTCCGAATTTTCCTATTATATTTTTATTTAATTAAACAAATAGAACATAGGTGACTTAGGTAATTTAGTGGATAAAGTCTTGAAAGGTGGGCTTAGAAGTTGAAGGCCTTAAGGCCATAACCAAAACTTTGGGCCTAAGTGGAGATGACAAGCCTATAGGTCCATGAAATGAAATCTAATAGTCAACCCAAGCCCATGCTTGAGAATACATGTCAAGTTAGAGAAAGTTTTGTAAGTTAACCAAGACTAGTAGGTAAAAGATGGAGAATACTAGTAGGTGAGGAGGAGGTTGACTAGTTGTTTTGGTTGGAGGAAGGAAAGAGAAGATCAAGATGAAATCTTCACATCTTTTCTACCTAGATAGGCGTGTGAGACAAGGACTTTTTTCCAAAAAAGATCATCATAGGATTTTTCCATATCTAGCCAAATGATTATAGAAGATTTGGTAGGATTTGAAAATGAGAAAAAGAGAGAGGGATTCGGTGGGCTATAGCCGAATGCCCTTAGGGTTTTCTCACAAGCACATTTCCAAATCTTGAAGAATGATTGCTAAGGAATATTGAGAAGATAAGTGAGGGTTTGATTGGTTGATTGAATGGGTGATGGAACAAGTGGGGAAGAAAAGAAAAACCAATGGAGAGGAATGGAAGGCTACTAGTGAAGCATGTAGCCGACCACTCCCTCCTTGTATGTGTTCTTTTTTTGCCCCCAAATCTAGATGGAATGGACATGTGAGATTGTATAAGAATAGATAAGACATGAGTGTAAGAGTGTGGAAGGGAATGATGACTTGAGATGTTGATTGATGGATGCAAAAAGTGGAAAGAAAAAAAGGTGGGTTCGGGTGAGTTAAGTAGCTGACTCCCCCTTCCCTTTTGGTATTCTTCTTGCCACCAAATTTAGACTATAGGATTGTGTAAGAGTGATAGGACAAGTAAGTGTAAGAAGTAAGGTGAATAGTTGATTGATTGAGCACATGAAAAGAAGGAAATGAGAGTAGGAAAAGGAGAGAGTTTCGGATGGAGCAAAAAGGGTAAGGGATCCGAACCCCACTCTTGCCTTCTCCCAAAATTTTGATCTTCAAATCTCTTAGATCGACCTATGAGATGATGGTTGGGAGACAAAGAGGTGATGTAAGGTGATGGGAAGGGCTTAGAACCCTTAAGAGAGGCCGGCCATATGGGGAGAGAAATGAAACTATTTCTTCAACCTAGAATGATCTAGATTAGGTTTGATGTGATCAAGTGATGGGGGTCACTCAAAGGTCTTTCAAACCCATCAAGTGTCACTCCAAGTTTAGGAAAAATGAGTGGCCTAGAGCCTAGGGGAGTCCCATGGCTGAATGGCCTTGTTCCCTTACCTTTTGGTTGCCTCATTCAGTCACCACACACACACAAATCTCTCACTCTACCTCACAGCAACTCACCCTCTCACTCCACTCTCTTTGCTTCATTTCACTTCATCACCTAAACATCTAAACACTCTAAATCTAGAGGAAGAAGAAGCAAGTGGTTTTGGAAGGAGGAACCCTAGAAGAGGTAAGTGATTTTGTTAAGTTAAGATAAATCTAGAAGCGTAGGGACACTCTCTATGTTCCTATTTTTTTAAAAGAAATCTCATCTTTGAAAATGATGTGTTCTTAGTCTAATCTAATAAAATATTTCTCATATTTTCAAAACTCATCTAAACTAGCTAGGAGAATTGTAAGTATATATTTATTTTGTCTCTAACATCTCTAGTATATTTTTGAGTTAATATGCTTGTATTGTTTGATTTTCTTACTTGTTATGCTATGATGAAATTTTTTAGGTAGAAATGCTATTTTAGTTAGATGCATACTCATGCTTAGAACCTATATTCCTTTTAAGTTGAAGGTTATAACATGTTGATGATTTTTAGTGGTTTTTGTTAAGGAGAAATTTCTATGACACATGCAAGTATGACTACGTTTAAGCTTATTGAATGTTGGATGATGTGGGATAGATTATTTGAAGAAGCATCTTGATTTTCAGTAGCAAATACCTTATTTATTGAAATGTCATGCTAGGATGAAGAGTTATGAAATATTGGTGGAATCTAGTTATATTGTTCTTGGAAGATATTATTATTATTATTGATATGATGGTTAGTAAAGAAATGTATGCTTGATAAACTTTTTCTGGTCTACTCTTTTCCGATACTCATTTTTTGTCTCTACCCAAAACTTTTTTTTTTCAATTCTTGGGGCAACAATGGCAGCAGACTCCCAATCCTAAATTTGCCGGCCAATTGCTTGCCGTTATATTCTCCATCTAAACTTCCTTACTTTTTAAATCCAAATGTAAGCAAAAAAAAATTTAAAAAAAAAAGACGAAAATAAAATGAGATGAAGAAGGAAGCAAATGTATGTGGTCGTCTGGGTAGGAGAAAAAGCAGAGCTCGTGAGGATAGAAGGCAAAGCTTTTGGGTAGGAGAAAAAGAAGAGCTTTGGGTCATCAGCTCTAATCCCTTTCAACAGATCTGAATTTGTCACCATAATTGAAATAATTTTCTCGATTTATCATGTATATATGATTTTCTACCTTTTTTGGTGTGTCTCTTGTTGGGTTTGCTCCTTTTGGAGTCCCACATCGGTGGGATTTGATGAAGGGGCAAGCCCATGTGGTTATAAAATGAGGCCTAGCCTCCTTAGTTAAACACACCAGTCAGAAACTTATCTAATAACTTTTGACTTTAGTAAAATTTCTCTATTGTCCTTTTTGTATATAAAAGGAAGAGAGATGAAAGTTAGAGTTTTACTAGTGGGAGAATTTTTGTGGGTGTCGTTGGGGTGAGGAGAAAAATTGTGTGATTGTAACAATTTTTCACATAGTGTATTTTTTTCTCTGGGTCTGGTGGTTTTTCTCCTGTTTTGGAGTTTTCCACGTAAATTCTTGTATTGTGTTTATTTCTCTATTTTTCTTATTATTCTGTCAAAAGTAGATCCTGGTGAGAGGAATTTGGAAGCCCAAATTCCTAACAGTGGTATCAGAGCCACTAGGTTCTTTTTGCAGGGTGGAGTTTTGGTGTGGTAGTGTGAATGCGTACGGTCTAAAGAGATTCTGTTTAGGAAATTGGAAATTTTAAGTGTGTCCGTTGTGACCCTCCAATCTTTCCTGGGAACCTTGAAATTCTGTCTAAGAAAGATCAGTCTTTCCTGGGAACTTACTTAGTGGGTACTATTCATTTCTACTGTAAAATTCATCAAAGTTATGTCAGGAGGTAGAGTTTCAAATCCTATCAGATTTGATGTGAAGAAATTTGATGGGAGAATCAATTTTAGCTTGTGGCAAGTGCAAGTCAAGGATATCTTGATTCAATCAAGATTACACAAGGCGTTGAAAGGTAGATCAGTCCCTGAAGTCAGTAGCGGTCCAAGCACTACTGGTGAAACAAAGAGCAGATTTGGAATGAGCGATGAAGATTGGGAGGATTTGGATTTAAGAGTGGCAAGTGCAATTCGTCTGTGCCTAGCCAAGAATGTTCTTGCAAATATGCGTGGAATATTCACGGCAAAGGGACTCTGGGAAAAGCTCGAAGAGTTGTATCAAACGAAGGGTGTCTCGAATCGAGTGTACCTGAAGGAGCAGTTTCATACACTGCGGATGAGTGGAGGTACGACTATTTCAGATCATTTAAGTGTTCTCAATGGCATTGTCTCTGAGCTGGAATCTATTGGAGTTAAAATTGATGATGAGGATCAAGCCTTGAGGCTGATTTGGTCTCTTCCATCTTCCTATGAGCATATGAAGCCTATTTTGATACATGGGAAGGAGAAAATAATTTTTTCAGAGGTTATCAGTAAACTTTTTTCTGAAGAAAGAAGGCTAAGTAGTGGAAGTAATGGTTCACTTGAAAACTTAGCAATGGTGACAGCTGGTGATTGGAAGAGAAAGAACTCCATGAAGAAGAAAGTAGTCTGCTGGGTGTGTGAACAACCTGGGCACGTCAGAAGAAATTGTCTAAGAGGTGGAGCAGGTTTGGCAAGAGGCTCCAAATCAGTAAATGGAGATACTGATAATGAAACTAATATCGTGTCTCTTTTTACAGAAGATGATGTCTGTTAAAAGGAGACATGTACATCCTCATGACATGTCGCTAATCCCAAAATTACCATGATAGAGGATGTGTTAATGTTAGTTGTTCTACAAGTTTACATACGGGCATTGGTTTGGCATTGATGTAGGGTGTGTGATGGAAATTCATGTCGATAGCTGATGAACTTCCAGGAAAGCCAAACGTGGGAGTTGCACCATAATTTTTCAGCAAGGTTATTTTCGACATGGGCCGAAGTGAAATGTTTGGAATTGGTTTATTCTGAGTGGTTATACTTTTATGGTGGAGCATGATAGCGAAAGCTATGGAGATCTTCATTGCGTTGGAGCGTGGCTGTGGGATCAATCAAAGTCGCAAGGTGGAGATTGTTGGGTTTGCTCCTTTTGGAGTCCCACATCGGTGGGATTTGATGAAGGGGCAAGCCCATGTGGTTATAAAAGGAGGTCTAGCCTCCTTAGTTAAACACACCAGTCAGAAACTTACCTAGTAACTTTTGACTTTAGTAAAATTTCTCTATTGTCCTTTTTGTATATAAAAGGAAGAGAATTGAAAGTTAGAGTTTTACTAGTGGGAGAATTTTTGTGGGTGTCGTTGGGGTGAGGAAAAAAATTGTGTGATTGTAACAATTTTTTACATAGTGTATTTTTTTCTCTGAGTCTGATGGTTTTTCTCCTGTTTTGGAGTTTTCCATGTAAATTCTTGTGTTGTGTTTATTTCTCTATTTTTCTTATTATTCTGTCAAAAGTAGATCCTGGTGAGGAGAATTTAGAAACCCAGATTCCTAACAGTGGTATCAGAGCCACTAAGTTTTTTTTGCAGGGTGGAGTTTTGGTGTGGTAGTGTGAATGGGTACGGTCTAAGGAGGTTCTGTCTAGGAGATTGGAAATTTTAAGTGTGTCCGTTGTGACCCTCCAATCTTTCCTGGGAACCTTGAAGTTCTGTTTAGGAAAGATCATTCTTTCTTGGGAACTTACTTAGTGGGTACTATTTATTTCTACTATAAAATTCATCAAAGTTATGTCAGGAGGTAGAGTTTCAAATCCTATCAAATTTGATGTGGAAAAATTTGATGAGAGAATCAATTTTGGCTTGTGACAAGTGCAAGTCAAGGATATCTTGATTTAATCAAGATTACACAAGGTGTTGAAAGGTAGACCAGTCCCTGAAGTCAGTATCGGTCCAAGCACTACTGGTGAAACAAAGAGCAGATTTGGAATGAGCGATAAAGATTGGGAGGATTTGGATTTGAGAGCGGCAAGTGCAATTCGTCTGTGCCTAGCCAAAAATGTTCTTGCAAATGTGCATGGAATATTCACGGCAAAAGGACTCTGGGAAAAACTCGAAGAGTTGTATCAAACGAAGGGTGTCTCGAATCGAGTGTACCTGAAGGAGCAGTTTCATACACTGCGGATGAGTGGAGGTACGACTATTTCAGATCATTTAAATGTTCTCAATGGCATTGTCTCTGAGCTGGAATCTATTGGAGTTAAAATTGATGATGAGGATCAAGCCTTGAGGCTGATTTGGTCTATTCCATCTTCCTATGAGCATATGAAGCCTATTTTGATACATGAGAAGGAGAAAATAATTTTTTCAGAGGTTACCAGTAAACTTTTTTCTGAATAAAGAAGGCTAAGTAGTGGAAGTAATGGTTCACTTGAAAACTTAGCAATGGTGACAGCTGGTGATTGGAAGAGAAAGAACCCCATGAAGAAGAAAGTAGTCTGCTGGGTGTGTGGACAACCTGGGGCACGTCAGAAGAAATTGTCCAAGAGGTGGAGCAGGTTCGGCAAGAGGCTCCAAATCAGTAAATGGAAATACTGACAATGAAACTAATATCGTGTCTCTCTTTACAGAAGATAATGTCTGTTAAAATGAGACATGTACATCCTCATGACATGTCGCTAATCCCAAAGTTGCCATGATAGAGGATGTGTTAATGTTAGTTGTTCCACAAGTTTACACACGGGCATTGGTTTGGCATTAATGCAGGGTGTGTGGTGGAAATTCATGTCGATGGCTGATGAACTTCCAGGAAAGTCAAACGTAGGAGTTGCACCATAATTTTTCAGCAAGATTATTTTCGACATGGGCCGAAGTGAAATGTTTGGAATTGATTTATTCTGAGTGGTTATGCTTTTATGGTGGAGTATGATAGCGAAAGTTATGAAGATCTTCATTGCGTTGGAGCGTGGCTATGAGATCAGTCAAAGTCGCAAGGTGGAGATTGTTGGGTTTGCTACTTTTGGAGTCCCACATCGGTGGGATTTGATGAAGGGGCAAGCCCATGTAGTTATAAAAGAAGACCTAGCCACTTAGTTAAATACGCCAGTCAGAAACTTATCTAGTAACTTTTGACTTTTGTAAAATTCCTCTATTATCCTTTTTGTATATAAAAGGAAAAGAGGTAAAAGTTATAGTTTTATTAGTGAGAGAATTTTTGTGGGTGTCGTTGGGGTGAGGAGAAAAATTGTGTAAATGTAACAATTTTTCACATAGTATATTTTCTTCTCTGGGTCTGGTAGTTTTTTTTTCTGTTTTGGAGTTTTCCACGTAATCTTGTGTTGTGTTTATTTCTCTATTTTTCTTATTATTCTGTCAAAAGTAAATTCTAGTGGAAGAAATTTGGAAGCCCAGATTCTCAACATCTCTGATGAACTTCTCTTGATTTTCTACCCTGTCAGCCATGAATGCCAGAAGGTTCGTGACCTCGGGGGGAAAGAAAGCGGGGACGGAGGTTGGGGGGAGAGGGAACGTGTTTCACGCGGAAGAAGAAAACAAAGGAAATGGGAAACAGATTAAACGACACCGTTCAAATATATTATCCACGTTGGACGCGGGGTTACGCCGGGGTTATAACTCCGGTTTCCTAAAGTATTTTCCCCGAAAAACCACTCCCTCGAGCTCTTCCTCCTCCGTTCTCTTCTGGACTCTTGCTGTCGTCCTTCCAAAGCCGTCACTGCTCTTCCTTATTTCAAATTACATAAGGGATTCCAAGGTAAAACCTCTAGCTCTATTATTTGATGAAATCTTTCTCTTTACTAGTTGTTCTTAAATTTCGAGTTTGTTGCCTTTCATTCATTGTTGCTTCATTTGTATGACGGAAATTGTTGAAATTTGATTTTTACGTTTGCGTATTGGACTTGAGAAGGAGTAGTTTCACCTCCTAACCTTAGGGGTGGACAGAAGTTCAACAAAAGTGAAGAGGATTTTTTGGTTGGGTGGAAGGGTAAAGGTTCCCTATTGTTGATGAGGAATCTAAGAAGTCACTAAAAGAGTTAGAAAGAACTAGTGAAGTGGGGCAAGAAGAACTGAACCTTCAAAAGATTTACCGGAAGCCGGTTTTACCGTTTGATAATCAACACTCCGCTTCCATCCTTCTATGTTTCCTAACTTTATCAATCTTGTCCTTGGGGAACGCGAAGACGTTGTTCAGGTGAAAAAAAAATGTTTGATAGAGACTTACCCCCATCTTGGGGGCAAGGTTTTCTGAAGAGGGGACTGGGGCATGTCTATGGAAGCCTTCAGTCGTAGGCAGCCCAAAAAGAACAAGGGTGGGCGATGCAATTTTGTAGGAAAGTCAGGATTTTTGAAGAGGAGAAGGTTAGTCATAGTCAAAGTTTCAGATTGAGAAGCAGTTAGGCGGATGAAGGCAAGATCAGAGCAAGGAGACTGGGACCTGGGTTCAGACGAGATTAGAAGGTGATGGCAGGAATCTAAGGCTCTGTCAAAAATGAAGAGGAGTTGATATAAAAAAAAAGTGAGTGGATGGTGAAGATGTGAGATCCATTATCCATTAGGCTAAAAACATGTCTGGTACATGACATTAAATGGAGATCAGCTAAAATCAATGACGCTTGAATTTAAACTAGCTGGTTTCTCTCAACTATTTTTTCTTTTTCTTTTTTTGTTGATAAGTAAGAAATTATTTAACAAACGGAATTAGGCATAGTCCAAATGCACAAGAAGCGTACAAGAGAGAGACACCTTATTACAAGCTAACCTTGAAAAACAGTACAAAAATCATTAAGACTATTCCCATCCATTACAACAACTGAAGCTCAAAGCAACAAAGTATTAAAACAGAAAGCTCTAATCCCTTCCACCAATTTTTCTCTATTCTCAAAACAGTGCACATTCCTCTCATTCCAAATACACCAAATAAGACAAAGAGGTACCATCTTCCAACGGTTGCTATTTGACGATTTCCTAGAATTCCTCTCCAACACGCCAAGAGGTTCACCACCCTCTTAGGCATCACCCAAGTAATTCCCGCCTTAGCAAATACCTTGTCCCACAAAGCCTTTAAATAAAACATCACAATGAAGAAGAAGATGATCTGCCGATTCACCACATCTTTTGCACATAAAGCACCAATCCATTGCAACAATACCACGCTTCCTTAACTTGTCAATGGTAAGAATTTTCCCATGAGAAGCCAACCACCCCAGAAAGCCACCTTAAGGGGCACCTTGCATCTCCAAATGGTTTTTCTTAACTCCTAAACTGGATTTTTTTGGAATTTGCACTCTCAAGCTGTTAGAGTAATGCTAGAGGCATTCATAATTAGCCATGTAATTGCTTTGGAATTTGTTTGAATCAGCTTAGCTTCCTTTGAAGCTTTGAAGGCCAAGGCTACCTCCACTCAGTCCAAATATTTAAATTCTTTGAACTTCTGACCATCAATTCATTAAGAAATAAATTCCAGTGTTTTTTCCTTTCATACAGTGTTTTTTCCTGTACTGAGTTACCATCTTCCTTTTCCTTTTCCCCAATTTTAGGGTCAACTTCATTTTATTTTATAGTCATCTTTTTGGTGACAATAGTAATTAATGGATGTCGCATGTGGCAAAAACGAACTACTTGATTAAAATAGTGCATTCATTGGTTTCTCTCAAGGAGGAATGTTTATCTCTGATTTGATTTAGGAAATCTATTGCATAGCAGACACTTGTGCTTTTGATTTATCTCCTCTTAATTGTTCAACATTACCAAAAAAAAGAGTCAATCAGACATCTGGTTTTGCTCTGTGATACACAGGCTTGTTGGTATAGTTAATTGCCGATTAACAACTCAGACCCAATTCTTTAATCATGCTAGTCTCTCTTCACCCCTAAATTATTAGTTAGCTATTGAACTAACTCTGCTCATTTGGGTCAGTCATTCCATATGTACTGCTTTGGTAGTGCTTTGTCTTGTTTCCGGATTTGTTCTTGGCTTTTGTCTTCTTTACCGTTAAGCAATAATGTCTCTTTAATTCTATTCTTTTAATGTTATATGTTTTTAGGCAGAAATTTCTTATTTTATTTTGACAATGAGCTCAATAGTATCTTCTTCCCTCCTAAGATCGTGTTGAAGAGTTTGCAAGTCCAAAACCCACTTGTTGTGTCGGTAATTACCTATGGTGCATGTCATAGACTCCTTGTGCCTTGGAATAGGTCTATCTTTTGCTTTTAGGCTATAGGTATTTTATGTCTAATAGTCAGCAAATCCCCTTGTGTCAATGACTCCTTGTCCGATACCCACTTTATTTCTCTCTTTGCTGAGCGAAGACTATTTTGGAACAGTCAAGTATTCACTGCTATATTTTTTACTCTTTGGAGACTGTTTCGAGTCCATACGTAAAAGTATTTGTGTTGTTGTGTGCATGATACTTTCACTCTTAAAGTGTATTAGTTCTCTTGGCTTTGCTATAAGCAATTTTGTCTCGTAGGTCACGTTAGTCCCCTGACCTCTAGAAGTTCACCGGCGTCATAGAAGGGGCCGACAGTGTCATAGGAGGCGCCCTCCTCCTTCGTTTCTTCCCTGTCCGCAGGCCTAGGCTGTTCCCAGCTTCCCGTGTCCCCGGCGAATCGTCCCAGTATCTTTGAGCCTCTCTCTAGGGTCTTGTGCACAGTACGAGAAGAGGAGGATGAGGTTTTGAATGCAAATTTGATCTCAAACTAGGATTTTTCAGACGGGACTAATTTTCATTTGGAAGTGGAGGATCCCAGTGACTTTACATAGCCCCTTATGTTCGTTGCCACCACTTCTTCCTCGGATTGAGTTTAGTATTGATTGGGTCTTACGAAAGGTGGATGAAATGCGCTTCTGCCTTGGGATTACATGTGATGGCCATGAGGACCGACTCAAAGCATTGCTCACGGCTATGGAAGCAGGTCAGCCACATATTGCCAAATCAGCTGTCAAAAAGAATAAAGAGCTTAAACGGCTCACTTGCTCCATAAACTATGACTCAAGGGAAGGGAGCACGAGTAAGGGAAGAAACTATGATAGGGTGAAACTTGGCAACCCATGAAGCCCAAGATCCTTTCATGGAATGTTCGGGGACTAAATGACCCGACCAAGTATCTTACAGTGAAGAACTTACTACGGGAATGGAAGGCAGATGTGATTTGTTTGCAGGAGACAAAGTTGAAGGCTATTGATCGGCGACTAATCAGTAGCTTGTGGAGTTGCCCTTATTCGGGACTTATCTTGCCTCCAACGGTGCCTATAGGGGTATCTTAGTGTTGTGGGACAAGAGAGTGGTTACCCTTGCAGAGGATTTCGTTGGTGTCTTTTCGATTGCTTGCTCCTTTTTTAATGTAGAAGACAGCTTCAGTTGGGGCTTCATAGGGGTTTACGGGCCTAATGTTGACAACAAACGGTAGCTCCTCTAGGATGAGATTGCTGGCTTGTGTAGTTGGGTAGACATGCCGTGGTGCATTGGTGGTGATTTCAACATCACGAGGTTCCCAAGTGAATGATTAGGGGATTCTAGCATTTGTGCATCCATGGCTGACTTTTTAGAGCTAATCTTCGAGCTGGATTTGATCGTTCTACCTTTGGCAGGGGGAGACTTCACCTGGTCTATTGGGAGGTCCTGGTCTAGGTTGGACAAGTTCATTGTCTCTCCTCATGGGAGGTTCACTTTCCTAACCTCTTTCAAAAAAGACTCCCTAGGATTTGTTCTGATCACTTTCCACTTTTATTGGACTGCGGGGCCCTTCAAGGGGGTCGACGATATTTTAAGTTCGAGAACATGTGGCTGAAGGTTGACGGGTTCACTGAGAAAGTGAGATCGTGGTGGGCCTCCTACCAACCCACAGGAACCCCCAGCTTTGTGATGGCTGAGAAGCTCAAAGCATTGAAAAACGACTTAAAAATATGGAACTTGGAAGTTTTTGGGTCCTTAAATAACCAACAGCTCTCTCTCTTTCAGGAACTCCAGCAACTAGATAACAAAGAAAAGGTTGGGGCCCTCTCAAAAGATGACAAGGTAAGAAAGTTGGCTGTGGTGGCTGAACTGGAAAAGATCACTCTTTTAGAGGAGATTTCTTGGAGACAAAAATCTCGAGCCCTATGGTTGATGGAAGGCGATAAGAGCACCAAATTCTTTCATTAAATTGCTAATTCATATCGAAGGAACAATGCTATTGAGGTTCTACACTCGGATGGTTATGTTTTGTCTGATAGGGATGCCATCAATAATCACGTTGTTCACTTTTATGACAAGCTTTTGACGGAGCAATACTTATACCATTGGCGACCTAAGGTTGATGGTCTTGTCTTCGATTCAATCGACCCAACTAATGCGGCTTGGTTGGAAAGGGCTTTTGAAGAGGAAGAAGTGCTTAGTGTGCTAAAAGGGATGAATAAAGACAAAGCGCCAGGTCCCAATGGCTTCACAATGGTTTTTTTCCAATCATGCTAGGACATCATCAAGGACCTATATGAAATTTGAAAAAAGTCTTAACGCTTCATTCATTGCTCTCATCCCTAAAAGGGCAAGGTCAGTGGAGGTGCATGACTTTCGCCCCATAAGCTTGGTGAGTGGGGTTTACAAAATCATCTCTAAGGTCCTTGCTAAGCGACTAAGTGAAGTCATGGGTAAGTTCATCTCGAAGTCCCAAAATGCTTTTGTTAAAGGCAGACAGATTCTTGACTCTGTTCTGATTGCCAATGAATGCTTGGAGCATAGATTGAGAGCTAGCACCCTAGGTATCTTATGCAAATTAGATATGGAAAAGGCTTTTGATCATGTGAATTAGGATTTTTTATTGTATCTTCTTGGCAGGCATGGTTTCGGGGACAGATGGTGCCAATGGATAAAACATTGCATCATAACTTTCAGATTCTCTATTTTGCTCAACGGCACTTTTGAAGGCTTCTTCAACAGCTTTCGAGGCTTGAGGCTAGAGGACCCTTTATCCTCCTTGTTATTCATCATAGTGATGGATGCCTTGAGTCATATGATAGATGGGGCGGTGGACAGAAGCTTCATCTCAGGCTTCTCGGTGGGCAGTTCCTTGCTGAGTAGTCTTTCAATTTCTCATCTCCTTTTCGTTAACGACACGTTGATTTTTTGCGACCCACATCTTGATCAAATCCGTTTTTTGAGAGCTCTCCTTCTCTGTTTTGAAAAACTCTCTGGTCTCAAAGTGAACCTATCCAAGTCTGAAATAGTACTAATTGGCCCGGTTTCTAAGCTAAGTGAAATGGCTACTATCATGAGTTGCAAGGTATCTTTTTTGCCTATGAAGTATCTTGGCCTTCCCTTGGGGGCTCCCCATAAATCCAAGATTATGTGGGATGGGATTGTCGAGAAAATCGAAGGCAAACTAGCAGGTTAGAAGAGACTTTACTTGTCAAAAGGCGGCAGAATAACCCTTATTAAAAGCACTTTATCTAACCTCCCTACATAATTTCTATCCTTGTTTCCTTTGCTTGTAGGGGTGGCAAATTGAATGGAGAATATTTTCCGCGACTTCTTGTGGGGAGGTGTTGAAGAAGAGAAAAAATTCCACCTGATCAAGTGAGAGAAAGTTTGCACTCATTTGTCCTGTAGTGGCCTGGGGGTCAGAAATTTGAGATCATTTAACAAGGCCCTCCTCAGTAAGTGGCTTTGGCGTTACCATCAGGAGGAGGATGCTCTTTGGAGAAGCATCATTGATGTTAAATATGGATTCGCTTGGAGAGGTTGGTGCTCTAATTCAGCAAGAGGGGCCTATGGGGTAGGGGTTTGGAATGCATTCGGAATGGTTGGGATGATATGCTTGGCAATTTCAAATTCGAGGTGGGAAGGGGCATACGCATCAGGTTTTGGCATGACACTTGGTGCAGCGAGGTGGCTCTGAAAAATGCATTCCCATCCCTTTTTAGAATTGCTACCGCCAAGGATGCATCGGTGGCTGATAATTTGAGCATCTCCCCTAACTCTCTTCATTGGTCAGTGAACTTTTCTAGAGCTGTCCAGGATTGGGAGATGTGCGATATTGCTACTTTCTATGGCATGTTATACACGCTGAAAGTGCACGTAGGCAGGGAGGACAAATTGCTTTGGACCCACTCAAGTAAGAAGAGTTTCTCTATTTGCTCTTACTACAAGGTCATACGACTCCCCCACCAAATGCCTTCCCTTGGAAGTGCATTTGGAGGAGCCAGGCACCCCTCAGAGTTGCTTTCTTCGGCTGGTTGGCAGCTCATGGGAAAATTTTGACCATCAACAAGCTAAGAAACCACGGCCTCATCCTCTTAGATTGGTGCTTCATGTGCAAACACAACAGCGAATCAATGGATCACTTACTCTTACAATGTGAAGTTGTCAAGGTGCTATGGAACGACATTTTTACTAGGCTTGGTATTGCATGGGTTATGCCTAGGAGGTGATAGACCTTTTGTCTTGTTGGAGAGGGATTCGGGGTCATTGTCACATTGTCCCTATTTGGAGGATGGTTCTCCTATGCCTAATGTGGTGCACATGGATTGAAAGAAACGGTCGATGTTTTGAAAACAAAGAATGGTCTCCCGATGGTCTTAGGGCTTTCTTCTACCATACTTTACTCCTTTGGTCTTCTTCTATTGTATTAAATGGATTGTCCATTAGTGACTTTTGTGCTACTCTCCGTAACACGTAGTTTGTAACTAGGCTCTTTCTTGTTTACTTCTTGTGTACTTGGCTTTGCTTTTTTACATGGATCAATAAACTTCTTACTTATTAAAAAAAAGTTTTGTGTAGTATAAATTCAATTCAAATTTTTTTTTTTTGGTCATAGTAATAATTATGTTCAAGATTGAGAACTAATAGGGAACCAAAGGAGGTCCCATGGAGTTAAGTAGACTGAAAAAATTGGATACAATAGATAGTTCTCAATCATCGAATCCCTATTAAAGAGAATATTTCACTAATGAGTACCATGAGTAATTAGCCGCGTATCCACGTGACAAATTGAAGTGGAGATCCAACAATCATAAGAATTGTATAGTTAAGGCGTACTATAAAATTCTGACAACACAAGACAACACTACATTCCCTTGGAAGAATATTTAGAGGTATCATGTTCCTTTCAGAGTAGCTTTTTTTGTATGATGTGCCGCCTTTAAGAAGATTTTGATTATGGATAATTTGAGAAAGAGAAGTTGCATAGTGATGGATTAATGCTTTTTGTGTAAAAAAAAATGGGGAATTTGTAGATCACCTTTTACTACATTGTGAGGTAACAAAGGTGTTGTGGGTTGAGATATTCCAAAGGATTGATGTTGCTTGGGTCATGCCTCCGTGGGTAGTGTATTTTTGGGTTGTTGGAGGAAGATGCAAGTCTATCCTCAAGTGTCAGCAGTGTGGAAGATGCTCTCGTTGTGTCTCATATGGTGCATTTGGTCAGAAAGGAATGCTCAATGCTTTGAAGATAAGGAACACACAATGACGAAGTTGAAAATTTTTTTTCTCCACACATTACTGCATTGGTTTTCAGCTATTGTATTAAATGAGGACAATGTTCATGATTTCTTGTCTTTAATTCCTCGCTCTTAGAATGTATTTAAGTGTTCTTTTGTAAACTTCCTGTATACATGGGCAATGTCTAGTTCATTCACATTAATAATATTTATCTCGTACCTATCAAAAAAATAATAATTACGTTCAAGACCTCTCCTCTGTTCACTATGTCTTTATATCTATGGTACCCAACCTTTGTTCAAGTTGCCTTGAAAGTATTCTGCTTTCATGCAGATTCCATTTTGAAGGTGATAAAAGATCCATCTTGCAACATTGTATCTGCACAGTTTGTTCGCAAGTCTCTTAACTGTTGTTGTGATCCTTGTTCCTTTTGTAGGAGATGTTCTTGATGAAGCATCTTTGGGGTGATTTGGAGATTCAACTTAAAGTATCAATGTTTTATCATTCTGTATCTTTATCAGGTCTGAAGTGAATCTCAAGAAGCTTCTTCAGCCTAATCCATCACTGAGATAACTACATTGCATCCAAAACAAATTAATTGGTGTTATTTTCCAAAAATGACAGAAATCTTCAGTTACACAGCTTGCAGACAGTTATCTGAGATGTTCCTTGCAATAATCTTCTTTCACAGTTCTGAATATGTTTTAGCTGCTGCCATCCATGGGAGATCAACTGTTACTCTTAAGTCTCTTCTGATCAGCAAAAACTACATTTTGGCAATGTTCTTTTCATTTGTGGAGTACTTAATTGAAATCATTTTCTTTCCTGGGCTGAAGGAACATTGGTGGGTAAGTAACTTGGGACTGGCAGTGGTTATAATTGGTGAAATCGCAAGGAAAACAGCGATCATTACAGCCGGTCAGGCCTTCACACACCTTATCAAGATTTATCATGAGGAACGTCATGAACTGATTACTCATGGAATCTATGGGCTTGTCCGACATCCAGGATACTGCGGTTTCTTCATCTGGTCAGTTGGTACTCAGATAATGCTCTGTAATCCCATCTCAACAATTGCGTTTGCTATTGTTGTTTGGCGCTTCTTTGCGCAAAGGATTCCATACGAAGAGTATTTTTTGAGGCAATTTTTTGGGTCGCAGTATGTGGAATATGCCCAACGAGTTCCTTCCGGGGTGCCCTTTGTGAACTGGTAATTGACAGATTCTGTGGATTGCATTTAGCTAGCCGCCTCATCATTGTTAATAAGGTTTAATTTAGTCTTCATGAAGCAACAAGAAAATAGCTTGAAGCTGAACTGATTAATGGCTTGCTGGAATGCGCACCTTGTGGCTCTATATTTTCTGGATTGGATTGGAATATAAGGGTTATCTTCATACGTCATTGCTATTTATTTACAGCGTTGTTGGATTGGATTGGAATATAAGGGTTATTTTCATACCTCATAGCTATTTATTTACATCCTTCATAGATTTTTTTTTATTAATTGGCATTAATCAATTACCTATAACTTGCATATATGATACGTATCATGATATAAGTTGTTGATATTTATTTCTCTTTAATCAAAGGAATCATATCATTTTACTTCACATATATACTTTTAAAAAAAAAATCATTTTACTTCACATATAAAGTGGTCTCTCTTTTTTTTTTATACAAATATTGATGTATAATGCAAAATTAATACTACTAAATTTAGGAATGGAATGGTAGAAGGTCCTGACGCGTGACAAGGGATTTGCAAAGATGAGCCGCCGGGATATTGCAGTTGAAAAGAACCGACAGAAATTACAAATAAGAGTTTGGAAGTATGGATCCTACAGGCTACAGCTTTTAATTGAGACTTGGGCTTTACAAAAACTGATGGATTCTTAGGCTAATTTGGATATTGAATTAAGTTGAGATGAATTAAATTATTTATAAATAATAATAAGTTAAGATAGTGGAATGAATTTTATAAGGTTTAACTAAGATAAGTTAAGATATTAAGATGAGTTAAAACGTATTTATAAGAAGTTAAAAAAGATTATGGATCTTACATATAGGTGTTGAGTTAAAAAAGTTGAGTCATACGTGTAAGGAAGTTTTGAATTGACATGAGTTTAATAATTTAAAAGTTGGATGTTTTAATGTTAAACTTAGCTTAAAATTAGATTAATGTGAATTAATCTCAGTTCAGTCCAAATTTTAAACAGAGCAAATTATTAGACAGTGTTTTAAGTTTTTATGGAAGGGGGAAGATTCTTACAGCTAATCGGTACATGGAATTGCAAATATGGAAAATAATCTTGGTGAAAATGAGAATGTCGTTATATGTATTGATTGTCCTTGTTGAACGTTAATGGATGAAGCATGCTTTCACGCCAAAAAATAAAAACTTTAGTAGCTGCCTGGATTTTGGTTTTATTTTATGTTTTTTTGGAAAGTCACACATTTTTCTTTCGCAACTACCATTTCTTAAGCAAAACAAGAAGCGTCACTTAAAATGTAAATGATATTTTCTTTTCAATTGAAATAGATGAAAAATAGATGATATACCATAATTTTTAACCGTCGAATTTTGAGTTAACAAGATTGCAAATGTTGAGATATAGTTTTCACTTAATAATTGATCAAACAAACAATAGTGATACTTATATTGATTAGCAAAACACCAATTCATAACCAACATGAATTGATTTACCAATTTTGTATAGCGGAGATTGTTTTTAAAATAATATATATTTGTTGAAAGAATAAGGCCTGATTTGGATAGTATATTCTCATTTCATCATATCTCATCTTGGTCATCTCAATATTTAAATATTACAAACACAAACACCTATCAAGTTCAAATTTTCAACTTTTTTATTGAATCATTATCTAATCATTTTAACTTTCTTAAACTTCAAAATAAAATATAAAAAATAAGTCAACTTTTTCAAATCTTAAAATAAAAATAATATTAAAAAGTTATATTCTAACAATATTTTATCTTTATAATATTTTTATTCAATTTTTTCTTTCATTTTTTAAAACTTCATAAATATCTTAACTCAAATTATTTCATTATTATTCACAAATCATTTCACTATTATTCACAAATTATTTCATTATTATTATATATCATCTTATCTCACTATCCAAATAAGTCCTAAAAGTATAGGTGTGAAAATAACACATACTTGCAGCTATTTTTTGAAAGATTATTTCTTTTTCATTATAAAATAAAAAAGAAATGACATATAAAGTAGGTCTCATAATATTAATTAGTACTTAGTATCGTTCAGGTTATTCATAAGAAATATAATGAAAGCTATTTTAAGTGCTTATCTTTTTCTCACTCTAGATCTTAGAGTTACGAAAGGAACTATTAGTTGTCGAAATTCATGTTTTACTTTATTAGCCTTTTACTAATAAGCTAGGCAATTTCTTAATATTTTGACTTTTTTAGGCGTAGTTTATTTTCATAAATAAAATAAAATTAAAAAGGTTAAAATAAAAGTTGAAAATTGAATAAATTATTATTAAAATATATTTTTTAATATTATTTTTATTTTACAATTTGAAAAAGTTGAACTATTTATTTTATTTTATATAAAAAAAATTTAAAAAAATTATAATAATTAGATGAGATGAAAATTTTATGAAAAGCTTTCTCTCACATTATTATCATCAAGAATGTTATTTTATTTATTAAAGAAGATTTTTTTTGTTTTCATAGATGACGTGAGAAATGAGATAAAAGTTAAAAAATAAATAAAATATTATTATAATATAATTTTTTTAATATTAGTTTTGTTTTGAAATTGAAAAAAATTATTTTAATATTTAAAAAGGTTAAATTGTTTATTTTATTTTATATAAAAATTTAAAAAAATATAATAATAAATTTAAAATAAATTGAGATTATTTGAGAAAACAATTCATGCCTAAGATAATGATGAAGATTGGACCCGACTTAATTATCTTCAACAGCAAGTATGGCCTAAAGCTGTTTGTTGGGTCATTGGGCCACCCATTGAGTTTGGTGCAGAGGAAATTTAGTTTAGTTTTCATGCCACCTGCAAATAGACGACATGCCAACAAATATCAAGTCCTATTGATTTTTATTAATATATTTTTTTTTAATTTCTTTGGTGCATGAAGGTTCACATCTACATCGTCACATCTATTAGATGAAACCCACTAATTATGACCCTAAATGAAGTCTGACCACGCCATCCAAGCTTTGGAATTAGAAAATTTCAAACGTATACAGCCATTCAGAAAAGCCAATAGATCCACTGTGCTTCACATGATTGGTTCAAACATGTTGGTACAAAAATAGGACAGCCAGATCATTCATGTGTGCCAATATGTAGCCAGCATGTGGTTTTTTTTTTTTTTAATTAAGTTGATTTTCTGAGGGGCCCTCTGTGTTTGACTATTTATGTGTAGTTGAGGAGGTTGGCAAGGAACAAAAAAAAAAAAAATAGGCCTATTTAGGTGTAATTTTACCATTACAAGCTGTTGCTGTATCTAATCTTCCTTTTTCTTTGATGCTTCACTAGACTGCGTCTGATGATAGGGAGGTTTTTTTATCCGAAAATTATATTTGCATTTGTTAAATTTTAACATTTTAAAATTCGAAGTGTTTTAAGCTTATCTTATAAACCGTCTCCTACCACATTGGTGATAGAAGTACTTTTCTCTTTGACATATATTTAAGGATAATGCTATATACAATTTATTTTTACGAATTCTTTTGTCATCTAAATAATAAATAAATAGAAAAATTTCAATTTTAAAATAAAATTTATTAAAATATTCTTATTTACAAATCAAAAACTCTATTAATTTAAAAAATTCATTTCATTTACTCATATAATTAGAGCATTTTAATTAAGTTTGCAATATAATCTATAAATATAGACTGCAAAAAAAATTATTCTATATTTAATGGTGGTTGTACTTGGCAATGTTGTAACAACCTCAACAATTTTTTCTCTTCTTTTTATTTTCAGCATAAGTAAATATTATATTAGAGTAATATTACTCATCATTATTTTTTTTTATCACCCGGTCCTCTTGGTATCTCATAATACGGCTTCTGAAAAACTATTTATTCAATTTTATCTGTCGACTAATTAATTATTTGATTTAAATGTTGGAAGGAATAGTTAAAAAGGAGGATAAGTAACCATTTGTCCTCATCTAGATTTTCTTTGTAGTATGAACTAAAATGCCTAATGTAAATGATTCTCCCATAAATAAGAATGATGTTGAAGTTTGCAATCCTTGTCAACATTTATATTTCTGGTTGTTGAATGTCTAATTGGGAGTCCTCAGAAAATAAAGTTGTGATAAGAGGCAGGCCAGCCAGATCTACAACAAATTAAAGGACCATTGGTCTTTGGAGAACTGATTTCTTTGCGTCTGGTGCATGGAATATGCATGCTTCCATATTAAATTGTACGTGTTGTTTCATCAGCTGCAACAATAAATTGAATGGTGGAGAATATCCAGTGCTGGTGGCCACCTTGGAAGGTAATATATTTCATGATAGGGGCGTGCTACTATGCCACCCCATATTGGCTGTCGGTAGTTACCGTCCAGTTAAATTTTTTTTTTAAATGTTTTTTTAAAAAAATATTAATATATTAATAATTACTTCTTTAATCATTATGTAAAAAGTAAAAAATAAAAAATAAATTAAAATATATAAAATGTCAAATAGAGTGGACATAATAGATTTTCTTAATAATAACTATACTTAAATTACGTTTGAATTCAAAAATAAAATAAGATGGATTAATATAAGTTTTAAAAGTTGAATAAAATATTATTAAAATATTATTTTTGAATATTATTATTTTTGATATTTAAAAAAATTAAATTGAAATTTGAAAAAGTTGAGTTATTTATTATTTTTATGTGAGAATTTTAAAAAATTATAATAATGAGATTAAAATAGATTGAAATGATTTGGTTTTAAATTCAAACAACTCTATGGTAAAGTAGGAAATTATTAAATTCAAACAGCTCTATGGTAAAGTAGGAAATTATTGCATAAAAACGAATTAGCTATTTTTGTCTACAATTTTTCTCATTTTTGGTCATAGAACTGGAATCAGTATTTTAAATACCGTGCCATATTAACCGGTATGGCCATAATTTTTTGTACCGGCCAGTATAAAAAAACTGACATTTCATTTCGGCCGTATCGAGTACGGTTGAAATCGGTCAAAAAATCAGCCGTATTAGATTTCGGCCTTTGAGATTTTTTTTTAATTTTTTATTATGTTTTAACCTTAATTTAGATTAAATTAATTACATATATATATTTATCTATATAATTTATTTATATATTGACTATTATTTTGAAATATAATTTATAATTATATTTATATATATAATTTATTTATGTATAAATTATTTTGAAACGATACATGAAACGGTATTAGTATCGAAATATTTCATTTCAGTGACTTGATCGATAGTAATATGGCATTCAAAACATTGACTGAGACAGAAATTTCAAGGGTTTCTAATCCATTTTAGACGGAATTAATAATAGTAAATAATAAATGGCAATAAAGATGTTTTGTTGGTAGGGCAAGTTCGCTGCACCTGGTTACCAATCTTGAATGCGCACCTAATTGACAACCAAAAAAGAAAAATCGTTTAATTATTTGCTTTCATATTTCGTACATCAGTTTATATTTTTATTTATTTTGGAATAAGTTACTTTTGAGGTTTCTGGAGTTTAGAGTCTTTGCAATTTGATACATGTGATTTAAAAAGTTTTAAACTGATTTTTGGAGTAAGGTATATCTTTATATTAGCTTGGTATAAAAAAATGTTAATATAAATTATATTTAATAATCTAAGGGTGTCAAATCGTGTCAACGGATTATGTTCGTGTCGTATCAAGACATATATATTATATTATATAGGTCAATCTTAACTCGACTTGTTAAGTTTATCATGTCAAAATCTCAAACTCTAACACGACTCGTTAACATAACATATAATGTCCTGTTACCAAGTTATGACCCATTAGTGAATATTACGAAATAAATTAACACGATAAAATATGATACGTTTCAATTTGTTTATATAAATATGTTGAATATACTCGAAATTAACTCGTTTGACTTAATTAAATTTAGTATAATTTTATAAAAATGTTAAAATCACAATATTTATAAAAATTATGATACTAATTACAAGTATAAATTACAATCTAAACAAGAAAAATATCAAAATTAAGATTCTAATAATTTTATTTTTAAATTTAAAGGTATACTTGTAATTTTAACTTTCTTAACGTGTCATAACGTGTCATTGTGGATTAAAACAGGTTGACCCGGTATCAATTCTTTAAACAATCGTATCGTAATGGGTCAAATCGTTTTGACCTGAAACCTATTAAGACTAAATTGTAACTCACTATTATCATGTTATATTCGTATTAAATTAATAGATCGTGTAACATATTATCCCCTCTAATTTTTATTAAGTTGTGACCAATCAAGAGAGAATACTTGCCATATTATACACAATCAGCGTTGAAAAAAAATTAATAAAACGTAATCGGTATAGCATGTTAGCATAAATATTATAAAAAATCATAGACTAAAAATGCCCCCATAGGGCGGCACGTAGGCCACCAAGGTGGCTGTCGTTAATTACCTGTGAAATTATGTATAAAAAACTGATTTGTACAAATTCGAAATAGATAAATTTAAGATGTAGTTTAGATTTAGAGATAAAATGAGATTTGAGTGATACAAGCAGTATTATCTTCATATAAGATTGTTGGGCTATTATTGATCATGGGAAGTCCACACTTTTCCTGGATATGTTGAATAACTGATCTCAACCAAATACACTCTCGACTTGCTTCATGAATAGCAATGATCTCTGAGTGATTTGAAGAAGTAGCTGATAGTGTCTACTTAACAGATCTCCATGATATAGCAGTATCTCCATAAGTAAATAAGTATCCAGTTTGAGATCTACCTCTGTGTGGATCTGAAAGATAACCTGCATCTGCATACCCAATCAATTCTGGACTTGAACCATGTTGATAAAATAATCTCATATCAACCGTACCATGAAGGTAACGACGGACATGTTTAATGCTATTCCAATGCCTTCGAGTTGGTGCAGAATTATATCTTGCAAGCAGATTAACTGAGAATGTAATATCTGGTCGAGTGCAATTTGCAAGATACATCAAAACTCCAATTGCACTGAGATATGGTACTTCAGGACCAAGAATTTCTTCATCGTCATCATAAGGACGGAATGGATCTTTCTTCACATCAAGTGTTCGAACAATCATTGGAGTACTCAGGGGATGAGATTTGTCCATATAAAAATGTTTTAGGACTTTCTCAGTATACATAGACTGATGAATAAAAATTCCATTTGGCAAGTGCTCAAGCTGCAGGCCGAGACAAAATTTTGTTTTGCCAAAATCTTTCATTTCAAATTCATTCTTTAAATATATAACGGTTTTTGAGATCTCTTCAGGAGTTCCCACAATATTTAAATCATCAACATAAACCGCAATAATGGCAAATCCGGATTCTGATTTCTTAATAAAAACACATAGGCATATAAGATTATTCTCAAATCCTTCTTTCAATAGATATTCGCTTAAGTGATTATACCACATGTGTCCGGATTGCTTCAACCCATATAAAGATCTTTGTAGTCTAATTGAGTACATATCTCTAGATGTACTTGTAGATGCTTCAGGCATCTTATATCTTTCAGGGATTTTCATATATATGTCATGGTCTAAGGATCCATATAAATATGCAGTGACCACATCCATCAATCGTATTTCCAATCCTTTTGTAACAAACAGACTAATCAAAAATCTAAATGTGATTGCATCCATAACGGGAAAGTATGTTTCTTCATAATCAATCCCGGGTTTCTGCAGGAAACCTTGTGCAACAAGCCGTGCTTTATATCGTACAATTTCATTTTTCTCATTACGTTTTCGTACAAATACCCACTTATATCCAACAGGCATTACACCCTTTGGTATTTGGACAACAGGTCCAAATACTTCTCGTTTTGCTAGCGAATTTAATTCAGCTTCAATAGCTGTTTTCCATTTTGGCCAATCATTTCTACGTCGACATTTTTCGACGCTTTTTGGCTCACTTTCTTCATTACTTCTGGTAATGTCAATGGCCATTTTATATGAAAATATGTTGTCGACAACAGTTTTATTTCTATCCAGAATTTCTCCAGTTTTCATGAAATGTATTGAGATCTCATTATTTTCAGGTACCTGTTCCTCTTCAGGGGAAAACATTTCATGACACATCTCTTCAGGAGGTCCCTTTTTAGAAGATTTATACTCTTCAAGAGTTTCCTCTTCAGGAGGTTCTGGAATAGAAGATTTGAACTCTTTAGGAGCACCAATTATATTTGTAGTCTGTATTGTGGGTATGTGTTCTTCAGGAACACCAAATTCATTTTGTATTCTTTTCCTTCTAGGAATTTTGTCTTTTGCACCAATAGGTCTTCCACGCTTCAGGCGTATTTTAGATTCACCTATTGCTGTTTTGACAATTTGTCCTTCAGGGACTTCAATCCTTGCTGGAGTATTAACAGCAGGAATATAAAATTTTACTACACCTTTAGTGTTAGTAAATACATCCGGTAACTGATTTGCAACATTTTAGAAATGAATAATCCTTTGAATTTCCCGTTTACATTCATTTGTAAGAGGATTAAAATGAGACAGGATCTTATTATCCCAAGTAATATCTTGTCGTGCTTTAGGCACCGACTTTTCTTTACCCATTAACGGAAAATTTGATTCATCAAAATGACAATCCTCAAAACGTGCTTTAAACATATCCCCTGTAAGGGGTTCAAGGTATCTAATAATAGATGGAGAATCAAAACCAACATATATCCCAAGTCTACGTTGAGGGCCCATTTTTGTACGTTGTGGAGGTGCAATTGGAACATATACAGCACATCCAAAAGTACGAAGATGAGAAATATTTGGTTGTTGACCAAATGCAAGCTGTAATAGAGAATATTTATGATATGCAGATGGTCTAATGCGAATTAGAGATGCTGCATGAAGTATAGCATGTCCCCAAGCAGAAATAGGTAGTCTTGATTTCATAAGTAAAGGTCTAGCGATTAGTTGAAGCCTTTTGATCAAAGACTCAGCTAAACCGTTTTGTGTGTGTGTATGGGCAACAGGATGTTCAACATCTATTCCTATTGACATGCAATAATCATCAAAAACTTGAGATGAAAATTCACCTGCATTATCCAATCGAATGGTCTTAATCGGATACTCAGGAAATTGTGCTCGTAGTTTAATTATCTGAGCAAGAAGTCTAGCAAATGCAACATTTCTAGTGGAAAGAAGACAAACATGTGACCATCGACTAGATGCATCAATTAGAACTATAAAAATATCTAAATGGTCCACTTGATGGATGAATAGGCCCACATATATCTCCGTGAATCCTTTGTAAAAAGGATGGAGATTCAACAATGACTTTTGAGGGAGATGGTCTAATAATTAACTTACCTTGAGAACATGCAGAGCATGGAGATTCATTAGGTAGAAATATCTTTTGATTCTTTAAGGGTTGCCCATGCGAATTTTCAATAATTCGTCTCATCATTATAGAACCCGGATGTCCAAGGCGATCATGTCAAGTCATAAATACTTTAGGGTCAATGCACTTCTGGTACATTACCACATATGATTCAATTGTTCTCATTTTTGTATAATACAATCCAGAACATAGAGCAGACAGTTTTTCTAATACGAGCTTCTGGCCCGATATTGTTTTAGTAATAAGAAGATGCTCTTTACTGCCTTCATTGGTCGTTTCAATATGGTAATCATTACGACGTATATCTTTGAAACTCAATAAATTTCTTCTGGATTGTGAAGAGAATAGAGCATCATCAATACAAAATTTGGTACCATTAGGCAACACAATATAAGCTCTTCCGGAGCCCTCAATTAAATCCGATGAACCTGATATAGTATGGACATAGGTTTTACTTAGTGTTAGATTTTGAAAATATTTCTTTTCTTTGAAAATTGTGTGAGTTGTAGCACTGTCAGTCAGACATATATCTTTATCATTCAACTCAGAGATAAAAAACTCATCAATGTGATCCATGATTTTACAAAATATACAAAACTTTTATTACTGATAGAAAGAAAATATATTAATTGAGTGGAACACTTCCATCTCTAATTAAGTGTTCAATACTACCTTCAGGATGATTAAAGAAATCAGATATATCAAGATGAGTAACGTTTACATCTACTGAATCTAATAAATCATCTGATGGTTCTACTAAATTGTTTCATGCACTTTATTCTTTCTTTTAATAGAAGCTTGATATAAATCAGTTAAGTGCCTGGCCGTACGACAGGTACGTGACCAATATCCAGTCATTCCACATCTATGGCACACCTCTTCACTTTTCTTTGAATAATTATTCTGAGGATTTTTACTCATTTCTGAATTGTACCACTTCTGGTGATATGGTATATTATAATCCCTTTTAATGTTGTCATTCCTGGGACCAACATTTTTATAATTTCTCCTACCACGTCCACGCCTCTGATTTCTTCTAAAGGATGCACCATTCACTTCTGGGAATGATACAAACCTATTACCATTCACTTCAGGGAATGATATTGAGCCAGTAGGGCGTGACTGCAGGTTTTCTAATAAGAGCTCATTATTCTGCTCAGCTACTAGAAGACATGATATAAGTTCAGAATATTTCTTGAACTTTCTCTCTCGATATTGCTGCTGCAGGAGCACATTCGAGGCATGAAATGTAGTAAAAGTCTTCTCTAGCATATCATCATCGGTGATTTTCTCACCGCATAATTTTAATACTGAGCTTATTTTAAAAAGTGCCGAATTATACTCACTAACACTTTTATAATCTTGCAACCTCAGGTGCATCCATTGAGAACGAGCTCTTGGGAGGATGACAGTCTTCTGGTGTTCATACCTCTCCCTTAAATTGTTCCACAAAATATAGGAATCTTTTATAGTGAGATATTCAGTTTTCAATTCTTCATGAAGATGGTGGCGAAGGAAAATCATTACTTTAGTACGTTCCTACAGGGATGCTTGATTTCCTTCTTTAATAGTTTCTCCCAGGTTCATTGCATCAAAATGTATTTCAGCATCAAGTATTCAGGATAAATAATTTTTTCCAGATATATCAAGAGCAACAAATTCCAATTTTGTAAGATTTGCCATTTTCTACACATATAAATAATGAAATAAATATGTGTATATCATATTTATAAATTCACACAGATAATCATCAATAAAATATATTAAAGACTTCAAATAATATATTGAAAAACTTACAGAGGAATAAGGCCACTAGCTTCAGAATTGGTAGAACCGTCGTGCTGATAACGTGTTATAAAATTAAAAAAAAAAGAAACTACTATTGCAAAAGAGAAATAAGAAATTCTCTCTGGAACTTTTAAGAACTGAAACTTTCTTTCTCTCTCTATATTTTCTTATGAATTTCATTACAACTGAAGCCCATATTTATAGGCTTTGAAATTACTATGCAAGTCACTATGCAAGTCACAATACGGAATTTAAAATAATAGTGGTGGGGTCGTTCACATAATTTTAGTGGTGGGACAAGGGATGGCTGCCGTTTCGTTCGTTCATTACAACCTCCACAATTTGAGTTTTAATTTGTCAACTTTTTAATGATGGTCCAAAAATGATAAATATTATCAAATTTATGGAATTAAACGATAAAATTAAACTTTCAATGATTCCTATTAAAAGAAAAGAATGGCCTGAAAATACTTATAGTTAAGAATAGGTAAGATATTATTGATCCGAGATTCCAAAGATACCCTTTCATCAAACTTTGGGCTGTATAAAATGAAAGATGAGCAAGTTCCCTCATGGATGGTACTTAAATGAAAAATTATATACTCCATACTTTATATTATACTTTCATCCTATTATGATGAGGTGATATTGTTTATCAATTTATAATTTTTATTAAAAAAAAAAAGATTATTCGATGGTAATAAAAGTATCACATTTTACATTATAATGAGATAGAAATATGGAAACACAATGTATGATATTGGTATCGTACCACTAGGACCCTTGGCTCTATCAACCCTTTCATAAAATTGAAAAAAAAAATGGTTCGTAAGTATGAGAGAGAGAAACACATTAAGTGGACTCTACAATATTTGTTATCTCTATATAAATATTTCTCGTAGTATCACGTAAATAATAAACGTTGTAAAATCACTTTTGCTCTTTAATCTCTCTATCGATCAAAACTCTCAAAACTTTAAGATTTTCTTTTGGTTCAACAATGCTGCAGGGCAAAACTCTTCCCCCTCCCCTCTTTCCTCCTTTCCCATCCCCTTTATTTTCTTTGTTTTTTCTTCTTTTTCTTTTGGTTGCAGTGGTCACCGAAGAGGGCATTTTGGGCTTGATTGGTTGGTGTCCGACAGAGATCGAGTAGTTGGTCATTGGTGTCTCACCTCGAAGAGGAAGCTACAGATCCTGACGATCTGGTGGGTGCTTTTTCCAATAAATAAGTCTTAATTCAATTGATTTCCGGCGTCTAGAGACAATACGCCCAGCACTATTGGACTCCCAAGGAGTCGATCTTCCATAGGGGAGCGGACCTTTTGCCAAATATAGCAACACAGATCATCTTTAACAAAAATCCACGCTCTTCTCTTCAGGGTCCGAAACCTCCGGCCATGCAAATTTCATTGGCTGCAATCCACCAAGGGTGGCGCGTGGCTCTCGCATCACCAGAGTCACTCTTTTGGTGTTTTTTAGATTCTTCTAACGTTAAAAATGTGAATCTATATCTATGTACAAATATAATACGTTTTTTTTTCATGTGTTATTTTCTACTTCGTTGTTTGTTTTAATATAATAAAAACAAAAAACACAATTTGCTTTTAGGACTTCAGGTCCATAGAATATGTCCCATAATTCATCTTAAAACGGGTGTGGGATTGTTTGGTTTGTTTTATTAGTTGTTATTTTATCTTGGATAAAGTTGGGTTGTCTCTTAAACAATGATCTAAAGAGGTTTTAGCAACCAAAGACTACTAGATCATATCAGTCATTTTTAATGTACTAAAGAGTTATAAATCGTTATTAATTCGCTTGTAATATATGTTTCAAGTCTATTTATAATATTCGCTATTTATAAATGTAGTTCACTTTCTTCTTAAAAATAAAATAAATGTTATAAAATCTATTTGATGTATCTATCTCTCACTTAAGATTTCAAATTCGAGCAAGAACTTGAAAGAATCTTAATCCCATATTAAATATTTTTATTTATATAAAAAATTCTTTGATCTTTATAGTGATATCCACTGGCTATTATTAAAAGTAAAATATATAAATGTAGTAGATGAAAAAAAATATTTACAATACGAAAAATAGATACAATCAATTTAATATAAAATAATGGGTATTTTAGTTTTTTTATTAAAACACATCATAGAATACCATCATCAAAAATTGATTTGCAGTGTAAAAAAAGGGAAAATGTGTAAAAAAAAAAAAAAAGAAGGTTTCATCTATCTATTTAACGAGGTGCTAAAATATTTACTTACAACGCAGGGAACATTATTCATTAACTATTTTCCTGATTTTTCGGAGGGGTACTGCATCAAAAGTCCTCTGATTGGCTGGCCTAGTATAAGTAACTATAGGACCGAAACATTGGATTCACCCCGTTAGATACGACAAACGGGGAGTGAGCAGCGAACAATTGCAGGCCAAAGGTTTGAACTTGAGGAGCCATAATCGCATGCTCTCGCTTCCACGTATTCCACACCTCCGGTGGGCCAATCGCTATTCACTTTTTTAAATGTCTTTGACTCCCTCCAAAGGCTTTTGTCCTTTTGTTTCTGTTAATTTTGTCTAGCGAATCATTGAATGATATTTTATTAAGAGAGACATTGGGATCAATCGAACTATTTTTTGATAAAAAATATATTAAAATAAAAAATAAATGATAAAATAAAAAAATATATAAGAAAAAATATAATTAAAAAATAAAATGAAAAAACATAATAAAAAATAAAATAAAATACAATAAAAATATAAAAATATAATAAAAAACACAATAAAAAATAAAATAGAGATGAATTTTAAAAGGTATTTGGTCTTGGCTGCAGCCCACCGCCTCCGGTGGGCAGTGGGTGACACCGCCCACCCCATCGAATCGGACCTATTTCGAATTTAAATCTCCATGGGGCACACCATAAATCGCTATTGAAGAAGTAAACTCGCTGGAACCTGCTAGTCCCGATGGGGTGGGCGGTGTCGCCCACCGCCACCGGAGGTGGTGGGTTACTTTTTGCATGATGATCGATTCAACCGATACCCAGGAAAACTCTTTTATTAAATGACTAATTTGGTCATCTAGTCCCACTTGTTACTTTTTTTTGCCTTTTTAATTTTTTTAAAATTAAAGAAATTCTCAAAATATTCATCAAGTTGTCATTTTGCTTTTCTCTCTCTTTTCATTTTTCCAATAAAAAATATATTTTTAATTTTTAACTGAACTACCTAATTTATTCGAAGTTGAGTTGAAATCATTTCAATTCATTTTAAATTTATAATTATATTTTTTCAGATTTTTATAAAAACATAAAAAATAATTTAACTTTTTCATATTCTAATTTATTTCTTTAAAATTTTTAAATAATAATAATATTAAAAAATAATATTTTATTCAATTTTTAAAACTCATCTCAATTCATCTCTTAATCTAAACAAGACCTAAATAATACCATCCATAAAATGAATAGATAGAATACCGTATAATATGTAGTGACATTGGTATAAGAACAATTTGAACTGACGTAGTGCTTGAGAGTTTAACCCGAATGAATACAGAAATAATTTTATTTCATTTTATCTGATTTAATTATTGTAATATTTTAGATTCTTATATAAAATTTAATAAATAATTCAATTTTTTTAAATCTTAAAGTTTTTGGAATTATTTTGTCTTTTGTCTTTTGTCTTTTATTTATTTATATTTTTTAATTTCAAGGAATAATTTGACAAAAATTTAATTATAAATGTGATGCTCAAATCATACTAAAAATTCTAAAACATTCAGAATCGATTTTTCTTTATAATAAAAAGGCCAAGCCATACTCATTATTTTAGAATTTCACCTCAAAATATTTAAAAAAATGAAAAATATATATGGGTTATCAATCAAACAATCCATACATAAGCCTCTGCTAGATAATATGTCAAAATCAATTTGCTTTGCACTAGAAAGCATAATTTTAGCTTTGTATTTTCTAAAAGTACTCTCAATAGAGTAACTATTTTAAAAAAAAAAATAGAGTATCAAAACTCTACTTTTTATATTTTAGTTATTCACTTTTACATTTTACCATCCATCAACTCATTTATTTTTTCTTTATATCTTTTAAAATATTCATATGTTATTCTAACTAGATAAAAGTAACGTGCAAAGCACATTTATCTAGTTTAATTTCTAACAAAAATTAGAAAATTATTCATAATTAAATGGATGATAAATAATTACATATTTTCATATATTATAAAAAAAATATTAATAAAAACAATAAGATAATCTCATAAATAAACATAACCTATAGTTTTATCAAATTTGTTTGAGATAATTTTGATTGAAACTTTAATAAAAAAATTTGCTCAAAATATTATATTTTTATAATTCTAAGACGATGATCTAATATTTGCATCATTTTGCCCAGCCTTAAAAGAGAGGACATTAAAATATCTATATTTTTAATTTTTGAGTTTTTCTAGATCTATATAAACTTGAATCATCCACAGTTTTTTTAGTTATGTGATTATTTTTAAGAAATAATATCATTATTTTTAAAAAATAAATTATGTAGTTTATAATTTATATAAAATAATGTTATATTATAATTTATAATATGAAATTTTAATCTTAAATATGTAAATTTATTAAATCATATGTATTTTAATTAAATATCAAACATATATAATATATTAATTATATTTATTGTCTATTATAGTTAATTGTATATACCGTATATTTATCATCTCAAAAAATAAATAAATAATACATTTATTTTAAAATTATAAAATAATTTTTAAATAATGAAATTATTTATCATATAATAGAAATAAATTTTCATGAATAAAATTAAACTCTCTAACGTATAAATTAACATTTCTAAGTAAGGATTTCATTGTTATATTATTATGAATGATTTATTTGTATATATTATTATATATTCTATACTATTATCATGTTATTCTATACTATTATTATTATTCTATATTTATTTTACATAAAAAAGTTTTAAATGAAAAGTTTATCGTTATAAAAAATTGAAGTGGTATAATTAAATTTAATGTCAAGAATATTATTTCGATGATTAATAGAATTAATAGATTGTATTTAAAATAATATTTCTCATTAAATACAGTATTTATTTTAACAAAAATGGATGGAAAATATTAATTTTAACAGAAAAATAAGATTTTCCGTTAAAACAAAATTTTCTGTTAGATAACCACTTTATATATATAAAGATAATATTTCATAATTTTTTTATAAAAAATCTAAAATGGCAAAAAATGACAAAGCCGAAACCCATTGTTGCCGGCATTAGAGTTGCGCGTGGGAGGCAATGGTGGACTTGCCAGAGTTAAGATTGTCAGGGGTTGGTCACCGGCGTGAGGAAATTCTGATGGATGAGCGGTGTTGCCAGTAATTGCCGGTGGTGGGTTGAACAAAACTCATAAACGCTGAAACCCATTTTCTGCATTGAAGTTGTGCGTGGGAGACGACGGCTGACTTGCCGACGGTGAGATCATCTGGAGTTTGTTGCCGACACAAGAAAATGCCGGTAATGCCAACGGTGTGGGTCAAGGTGGCTGACGGTAGGTCAAATCTTGGAGGGATGCATTGCGAGATTGAACATATCCTGTAATAGAGAAGAAAAATAATAACAAAAAATGATTTGAAGATGAATAATGTTACATTACATATAGTGCAATTACTATTTATGTTTTCATAATTTTTTCATTTTGAAGAGTCCATTTGAGTGATTGTTTTGACACCCTGAACTAAATTTTGAAAGAAAATGTGGTTTAGCTACATTATTGGAAGTGCTCGTTTTCCTGCTAAAAGAAATTTTATATTTTCTTTATTTTCTCTCTTATTGAAATCATCATCAATTTGTGTGTAGATATAGTTAGTTATATATATGAGATGAGGTAAGATAAAAATTAAAAATTAAAAATTAAATAAAGTATTATTAAAATATAACTTTTATTTTGAAATTAAAAAAAAACTAAATGATTTATTATATTTTATGTAGGAATTTAAAAAAATTATAATAATTAAATAAAATAAAATGAAATAGTTTGATTTAATTTATTTTTTAAACCACTTGGGTTTGTATTTTTTTTTCACTTTTAAATTTCTCTTTATAATCTTGATATTTACATAAGATTCTAAGAAGTCTTTACTGGTGCACAACTTCAGAGCCAATCTCATACTACTTCCTTAGAATTAAATTCAAAATTTGTCATTTCTAATCGTATAATTGATGTGTGCTGTTTACGTGAGTTCTTGTATTATATTCAAAATTTGTCATTTTAGCGGTAAAATGAAAAATTGCTTAAACTATGTCACATCAATTCCTTTGAAAAAGGGAAAATAGATCTATAAAATTTAGAATGAAGAACATAATCTTGTATTTTATCACTAGACTCTCAACCTATTATGCGCATGAGTTCTTGTCAATATATTCGTGAGAGAGTTGTGCCATTAGCTACATTCATATCTATTATACAAAAAGAATTTTGTCTATTAACAACTGAAGTTTTTCTTATAAAAAATTACAGTTGGTTTAATATTATGATTAAAGTTAGGGTTGTAAAAAGATCGAACCGGACCGATGGACCGAATCGGATCGATTGTCCCGAACTGAAACCGGACCGGACTAAATAGAATTTGGTCCGGTCTGGTCCAAATTTTACATGGACCGATTAATTCCTGTCCGGTCCGGTCTAGAGGATTTTTTCCCCTGGACCGGACCGAACTGAACCCCACATATATATATTTATATATGTATATATAAAAATAGTATATAAATTATAATATTAATATTAATATATTAATATATAATATATAATATATATTAACATATAATATATAATATATATACTCTTATAATATTAACATATTATAATTTATTGGTTGACTAGTTGTAATATAAAAATATAAATTATAATATATCTATATAGAATATTAGTAATAACTTATAAGTAATAAGTGTATTATTATTATTTAATATATTATTACTAATTTATCACTATTTACTAATATATAAATATATATATACTAATGTAATAGTATTATTAGTTATAATTTACTAACATATTTAATATATAATATATACTAACATATTAATATATAATATATACTTTTATAATATTAACATATTATAATTCATAGTATTTAAATTTGAATAAAAAAAAAATATTTGATCATCGTAGTAGAATTTTAGATTGAATTTAGTCCATTAAATCATATGGGGCACTCCTGGACCGGACTGAACCGCTCCTAAACCGAATTGGACCGTACCGGTATGGACCGAACTCCTGTTCGATCCAGGGTGAAAGAATTTTTAGACCGAATGGAACCGGTCCACAAATTTCCCGGACCAGACTGGACCATTTACACCCCTAATTAAAGCCACGTTAATGCAATAAGATCTGCATTGAGATGATAGTTTAGGGAATAATTTTATAGAGAGTCAGTTTTAGGGAGTTGATGAAGAATCGATTTTGATTTAAAATTTTTTTTCTTTATTTTCAACCTTATTTTCCATTTCTATATATATAAAAAAAACCAATAAAACTTATTAGATTTATAAAAATAAAGTTGAAAATTAGGAGAATTTCTCTTTATATCAAAGTCGACACTCCATCAACCCTTAATATCGACTCCATGTAAAACTTTAATATGATATTTAACATACTGAAAATTATTAATATGCTAAAAATTATGATAATTAAAATTTAAAATTAAAATTAAAATTTCAAGAGAACTTTAATAAATGAATGTTGTAAGTAAGATATTAAAAAAATTGTAAATATATACATACCAGTACTCGCATAGACAAATGCTCATTGTGTACATTCTTATATATTATAAAAAAACTCATTATGTACATGTGTGTAGAGAGAAAGTTTTTTGATAGGCTACAAGAAATTATTTGAGTAAATAGGTAAAAATCAAGTACATTAAATATGTACAATAGAGAGAATTTAGATGGCTTAGAGATTAAGGTATAGTTTATTTTTACAAATAAAATAAAATAGAATGAAAGAAGTTGGAAATTATTTGAGTAAATAAGTAAAAATCAAGTACATTAAATATGTACAATAGAGAGAATTTAGATGGCTTAGAGATTAAGGTATAGTTTATTTTTACAAATAAAATAAAATAGAATGAAAGAAGTTGAGGGTTGAATATTAAATAAAATATTATTAGAAAATATTTATTTTAAAATTTAAAATACTTATTTTATTTTATAATAATTAAAAAATTATAATAATTAAATAAGATAAGATAAAATAAATTAAAACATTTTGTAAAATTAAATTAGATTTAAAATATATAAGAGCACTAATATTAGATGGATCAAAATTCAAATGCACCCAATGTTCATGCGGGGTATTTTGAAAATCCCAAAACATCATTCCATCCGGTTCCTAATAACTAGATTTTACGGTGAGATGGGAATAGTAATTTTTTAAATTTGAGGAGTTAGTATTTATCTCTAAAAATATTATTTATGTATTTATTTATTATATTTTTATTAGATATAATATTATGATGTGAAATAAAATAGTAGAAAAATAATAAAAAAGAAAATAATAATATTATTGTAATAGATGACAAAAAATATAGAAAATGAGATTAGAAAATTTTTTGAAGATGAATAAAAAATGGGATGGAGATGCGAAGTTAAAACGTATCCCTGTTTTTTAATTTTAATTTTAATTAGTTTGCCTTTCAAAATTTTAATTAATAAAAAGCAGTTATCTCGGACTCTAACAGTAGAATTTTCTTAAAATGATTCAAAAACAAAAATGCAGTTTCATACCGTCGTAGCTGTGTGATGCGGAGAAAAAGGCAAAAGGCAGAGAAAAGCTGCATCCTCTCTCCCTCACGCCTCGAATTTTCGTCAGAGACCCATCGTGATCATCTTGATTGTGCTTCTTCATTGTCTGCACGCTTCCAAGATTTCACCTTTGTGAACTTTCACTTCCACGTTCTTTTTTCTTTATCAATCTCCTTTCGGGAGTTCACATTTTTGTGAACTTGTTTCTTTGAGCTCTTTCTCTGCAGTGACTTTGACATCTCTTTTGAGGTACGTAGAAGATCTGTTTATGGTTTAGGATAATTTACATTCTTTTCAGTTTGAGCTCCCCGTATACTTGCGGAGAAAATGACGGAACGGAAAAGAACTTGATTATCGGGGTTCTGTGAGGTGTTTTTGTTTTTGGCGCTAGTTCTAATTTAACTCCTATTTTGGCTGCTGTGTAAAATGATTGTCAAGATAAGAAATTTAGAATCTTGTGTTTATGTGTAGTTTCCCTTTGTTTTATTTTTTGGTTTGAATAATTTGCTCTCTTGAAGAGCCTTTTCTTTTGGTTCCTAGATAATGAAAACTTCGTAAATCGGTTTCTCCACATTTTTTCGTAAGTCAATTGTTATTTTCTATTATCTACCTACTTGTTCGTGGCAAAAGAATGATGCATCAAGCTAAAAAGATCTGTTTGTACAAAGGGGCATTGCCAAATAAGGTTAAGTTTGATTATAGATTCAGTTGTCGAGGATTCCAGTTTTTTTGTTTTTGTTTTCTAATAGTATTAGAGCATTGATATTGGTCTCACCAAAATAAATAATCAAATTTGTACTTTTTACGCACTTCCTAAAAAAATCTGGTCATATTTGATCATAAGTGGGGAAAAGAATCGTGGGAAAAGGTGAAAAAGTTCTTTCACTCATCAAAAGTGAGTAGACTCATCAAAAATTTCTTTAAATTGATGATTTATTTGGGTGAGACCAATGCCAATGCTCTTAACCACTTCAAAGTGTTTGGACTCCAATATTTGACTGAATCATACTGCTGGCAATCAGTAGAGTTAATTGAAAATTTTAGTATCTTTCGGGACATTGAACATGTCAATGGTGACTGATAAGTCAGGAGCACTAGATTCTGTATCTTAATCCATGGTCCCCGCCATTATGATCATCAGATATGTCACTGAGTGGGACCTTATTAAAGTTTCATTGGCCTTTCTAGTTTGAAAGTAAGCCTCTTGATCTCTTTTTTTTTAATCCAAATCTTCAAATAATCTCAAACTCCAGTTTTTTTTGATTGAAGGAAATTGGCAGGAAGATGTCGCTGAACTCTCCGGTTTTGCCTTCTTTCCTATCGATCAATTCCTTGCCTGGGGATTTTCGATTCATGGGTTCTCCAACTTCCGATCAACTTGAAAAATCAGACAATGGGGATTTGGGAAATGATTATGTGAAACCTTCGACTGTTTCTGAAAACAGTGATTTAGGGGCTAAGGCTGTCGAGGGTCCTGTGAATGACATAGATCAGGTTGTTGAGGATTCACCCTATGGTGGGAATGTAGTTGAATACAGGCCTTCAATGGGTGATGGAGAACTGGATTCAGTGGCTTCACATTTACCTTCAATCTCATCATCTCGTCGAGAATGTAGGTGGGATGAAACCACCTCCTTCGCTGCAAAAAAGGTATTTTGTGACTTCTAGTTAATATCTTCTTTTCCTGCGAAGCTCATCTCTTAAAGATACATGGTATTATAATATTTTATTTGCTTGATCAGTTGAATTTTTTTAATTTCTTGGAAAAGATATCCTAGAAATCCTTGTTATTCTGTGCTATCTTCATTGCTAAATTCTCATTTTTTTGCTTACTATAGCTTGCCCATTGTGTTATACAATACGTTTTTCTAACAATGCATTTCTGAAGGAAATAACTGTCTATGATAACAGGCATTTTACATACTAAGACAGATTGCTAATGAAAAATAAAAGAAAATGAGGTGCATTTGTGGCCCAAGATGGTAATTGTTTTACTGTATTGTTTTTATTGGTTTGAAAAATAGAAGCTTTAGTGAAAGTTTTCTTCTGTGTTTGAAGGTAGTATTGTAAATTTTTTCCATGAATTTAGAATGTAGGAAGCAACATGAATTGTCTCACCCCTTGAATTAAGAGCAATCGTTAATTTGTTTCTTATGTGTTAGGGATAATGGAACTAAGTAGAAGTTGGCTTCTTGCAAATGTTTAATTTGATCCTCCCATCCTATCTCAAAAGTGGTTCTGAGAGTCATTGATTATAGAAAGGGGATCAGTATCTTGAGGAGTTTCCTAATGAGATGATGATATAACTTATAAGGATACCACTCTATGTAAAAGCATAAGCCTATGGGTTTTGGCTGAACTATGTATTTTTCACTTGCTTTTGTGGCATCTTTCCAATGTGGAACTTAACCTTGTTGCATTAATACGTCCATACTCAAAACATGTCTTTGATCCTTATTTTTATTTGTTACGTAGAGACGTTGTTAAAGTTGGGCAAAAACACTGACAGTGTTAGATTCACAACTTCCAGATACAATGAAACTTAGTTTGATTATAGAATAGGATGGAAATGACACCACTGGTAATGTATACTTTTCTCTGAAGGAACAGTGGAGTTATTAGGAACACAGTTTTATATTCTGTGTGAGATTAACAAACAATGAATTGCTTAGAGCTTGGTTGCCACAACTAATTAAGTAATTTCTGTGGTGTTTCTTAAAGAATCATGGGGTTGGCATAGCTACTTTTCTCTTGTGCAACCTCTTGCGGTTGTTCAAAGAATCATGTGGGACAGATTTATGGAAACTGTCTATATGTGCTTGTTGGTGGGCTTACTGCTTAGAGTTATGAGAGTTCGTGATAGGGTATAGAATTTTAGAAGGAAGTGTTATGTTTCAAAGATTCACTACTGTTTTTAAACAATAGGGAAAAGGAGTAAGAGCATTATTTCTTTCTTTTTTCACAAGTAAAATGAAAAGAACATTGTTTCTTGAAGCAGACGGTTCCCTAGAGAATTCCAGACAGTGACTGTGTTTGGATACTCATGGCTAGTTTTATAGGCTATTTGGTACAGAAGAATGTCAGGTTTATTTGGGGCTGGAAAACAAAGAAGAAAAGAACAAAGTTTGTCTGTGCAGCGGAGTACCTGTGAACAGTAATATGTGCAGTAAAGAAGAAGAAGAACACGCTAGGTGCGTTTAGAAACACTCAAAAACAGAAAAGCCTATCATCAAAGTCTTTTTTTCTTAATCTAGCGAAGTCTGGACATAAAGGATTATCATCCATTTCATATCCTACTAAAATTAGGACTCGTGATTTGCGTAATGAACTATAGCTCTAGTTAAAGACATCATACTAGAAAATCTAATATAATCAACACCAAACATACGTAAAAATGGAAATATGTGCAGGAACTTCATGAAATTTCAGACCTGTCTTTGCACATAAAAATACCCATTACTCATGAACTGATGTTTCCATTCAAAAACTGTTTTAACCTTAAGACAACACTTATTAATCTTTAAATTCATATAGGTCTTTCTCCAGGTGGATGGCTCATCATTGCTAAATGCATGAAAATCTCTTGGTTGCTGAAACTGAAAATCACTCTAAAGCAACTAGACTTTTATTCCATGTCTGCTTCATTCTTCATTAGTTAGAGAAAATCTTGCCCTCAATTTTCAACATGTTGGATTATAGGACTCTTTATACTTGGAATTTAGAACAAAGATTGATAATTGTGATATTGATCTTTGATATTAGGATTTCTTCTTCTTCTTTTTCTTTCCTTCTAATGTTTAGGTTTTTCTATTGTATACATCTTGTGTTCTTCAATGCCACCACTTTTTGAGATTGTATAAAATTACATTTATTTATTAAAAAAAAGTTTTTTTTTTCCTTTTTCCTCCAAATTATAGTTGATTTGAGATTTTGTGCTGACATTTTCAGCATCCTATTTGCCATACCTGATTGTTGACGTATACTGTTACAGAAGCTTCAATCATGGATTCAACTTCCAAATGGAAATTGGGAGCTTGGGAAGACTTTATCGACCTCTGCAACTGAGTCTGTTATTTCATTGCCTGATGGGAAAGTAAGAGAGCTTTCGGGGATTGAGAATTATATCCTTTCTGTATTGCAATCAGATGTTTACTTCATATTTTCTTTTGTAGGTTTTAAATGTAAAAACTGAAAGCTTGGTACAAGCAAATCCTGATATACTTGATGGTGTAGATGATTTGATGCAGCTAAGTTATTTAAATGAACCTTCAGTGTTATACAATCTTCAGTATAGATACAATCAAGATCTGATATATGTAAGAATTTACATATTTTTCTTTTGAATGTGTTTGTATCTGTTTTCCTGCTTGTAGTGTTCTATCCTTATGGTATGGATTTTTGGGTACATTTTTGTGCTTCCAGACAAAAGCAGGTCCTATTTTGGTTGCTATAAATCCCTTTAAGAAAGTTCCTTTATACGGAAATGATTACATTGAAGCATATAAGCGTAAATCTATTGAGAGCCCACATGTGTATGCCATTACCGACACGGCTATCCGGGAAATGGTACGAGGTAATTCTGCTTGTAAAAAACTTAACAAGATTCTATTTGCAGCTGTTAAGTCCTCTGCAAATTGTTTTAGTATATGGTTTTCTAACTTCTGATCTATTTCCTCAGATGAAGTAAATCAATCCATCATCATAAGGTCAGAAGATTTTACTGCTTCTTGCAATTCCAGTTAGTCATTTTTTTTTTTTTGCAAATGACTTAATCTTATGTTTACAGCTTTCACAGGAGAATTGCCACTTTTTATTAATGTTTTGTATTTGTTCACTGTTGTCTCCTTTCTTTAGATATAGGCTTCAGTAATTATTTTATACCATTGTGCATGAGTTCGAATTTGCTAATGTATTGGGATAAACCACTTTTCTTTATCTCCCATTATTTTGAATTTATACTTTGTAGTAGTTGAAGAGAATTAGCCCCAAAGAATAATTTCATGGATCTGTTGTATCAAGGATTTTGCAAGTTTAAACATCAATTCCAATCAGCTTCAGTTTGTATTATGGACTTATCTATGATTTCCAATTGCTTGATGTCTGAAGGACCCCTGTCCTGTCTTTGTCGTTAAATTGCTTGTCCTTTATTTTTCACTTTTTAGGGTCAATTCTGTTGCACTATGTTAGTGGTTTTGAAATTTAGGTTGCAAATCTATTCATCATGATAAAAAATGAGAAATGAATATACTAGTTGGGATACATTGAATTTGTGCTGCTTTACTATATCTAATATTCCTTTGTTGTAATTGTTTATTTTATTGTTCAGTGGTGAAAGTGGAGCTGGGAAAACTGAGACAGCAAAGATAGCGATGCAATATTTGGCTGCTCTTGGTGGTGGAAGTGGAATAGAATATGAAATATTGAAGACTAATCCCATTCTAGAAGCTTTTGGTAATGCAAAAACATTGAGAAATGACAATTCAAGTCGTTTTGTAAGTCTCTTGTTTTTCCCATGAGCTACTTTAGTGTACTTACAATTAGGGTTAATTGTAACTAATCAATGCTAATTGTAACTAATCAACCCTACAACTAGGGTTAATTAGTAATGACTATTCAAAAGTGAAGGTGTTGAAGTTATGACCTTTTCAACAACTTTTTGAAATTCACTGCAGTGATAATCTTAGTGAAAATGTCACAGGGAAAGCTGATTGAAATTCACTTCAGTGAAACTGGAAAAATATCTGGTGCCAATATTCAAACTTGTAAGTTAACATGTATTGCTGAACTCCCCCAATTAAATTTTAGCTTATTCATTTGTTGTCTTTCCATGAAGGTGCAAACCTGACCTTAATTTTAATCTATCTTTTGCTTGTTTATTGTGAACAGTTTTGCTTGAAAAGGTAATTCTCTATTACTCTGATATTGTTTTGGCTCATTTGCTTTTCATTTAACTCATTGATACTTCCATACCAACAGTCTAGAGTGGTCCAATGCACAGAGGGAGAAAGGTCATATCATATCTTTTATCAGCTCTGTGCTGGGGCTCCTACTGCTCTTCGAGGTAATGTTGTCGGTTATTTCATATCATATCTGATATTTCTATATCACGTTCACTGTCTCCTGACCTCAAACTAAGAAAACAAATATAAGCATGTTAAAAAATTCGTAATATCACAAGGCTAAGTTATGGGAGATACTTATCATCAACCCATTCAAAATATCCAAGTGTCCTCTTATACAATTTCCATGAAATTGATTCACCAATTTTCATAAAAGGGCATAAAAAACCTAGGATTAATGTAAAATTGTCTTGACCAGCGATCTGCTTTGGTTAGTTTACATACCTGTTGTCTGTATTTGTTGATATGTTCTTTTCCCCTTATATGTTTTTGTCAATCTTTATTTTGAAACAGAGAAAATAAACTTGAAGAGTGCAGATGAGTATAAATATCTAAGGCTGAGCAATTGTTTTTCAATTGGTGGGGTTAATGATGCTGAACAATTTCGCATCATTGTGGTAATTTACTCTATCACGAATTTAAACGAATTTAGCTTTAATGTGATCTTTTCATCTGAGGAAAAAATGTTAGTCTTTAGAAGTCTAAGATTGATTGCAACTGAATTTGCTATATGGTTGTTACCATTTTCTAGGAAGCTCTGGATGTTGTCCATATTAGCAAAGAAGATCAACAGGGTGTATTTGCAATGCTTGCTGCTGTCTTGTGGCTTGGAAACATCTCCTTTACTGTGATTGACAATGAAAATCATGTTGAAGCTGTGACAGATGAAGGTAAGAATCTTCTGGAACTTCATATTTTTTGTGTTGTAATAATTTCGCAATGAGGATGTTATATGGACCTAGATATTGGTGCAATATGCATATTGGATATACCAAACATGTCAAATTCTTGGATAAGTAGGGGTTGGTATAGTTAGGAGATGTCAATACATCTGCTAACAGAGATACTTTCAGTTAAACCACTTAGATAACGAATTGAATTTCTTGTTATGGAATAGCTGCCTACAAAAACATTGAGGTTGTGAAATGGTCATTGACTTGCTATGGTCCTCATGAGTCTCAATTTGCATTGAGACTGGCTATGAAATTACAGAAACTATAGTGTTTTTCTTATGCTTTTAGCAGATTTAGAAGTCACAAAAGTTTAAAAGGGATAAAAGGTTGTAGATAGCCAATTCTGCTAAGAGATTGTAGCCACTAGAAAAACGAGACATTTATTGAGCTAAAGAAGCTTTTTCTGGAACTATTTGACGAGAAACTAAGAGTAGTTATTAGAAGTTTTTAATAATCTTAGAGGTGAGAGGAGAAGAGAAAATGGAAGAGTCCAAGGTGCGAAGAGAACACATTTTTCGGTGGTAGAATTGGATTAAGGGCTTTTGACTTCTGAGCTATATATAGATGTGTGTGTGTGTGTGTAGATTTCAGGAGGTCAAATCCCTCTAACTTCTTGTCATCATCATCTGCAAAAAGGATGGCTCTTAAGTTTGATTTGAAAGCTTGAAGGAGCAATAGCAAAGGCAAGGACTCTTGAGTTGGATTTGAAGGAAAAGATGGTTCCGTAGTTATTATCTGAGCTAAACGTTGAATATGGAAAAAAAGAGATATTACCGCGTCTCTACAAGATTGCAATTGAACAATCCCAATATATCAAGTCTTTTCATCTTGGTAATGGGAGAGAGTAATTTTCAATTTCTTGTAAACTATATGCCCTACTAACAGCATAGTAAGATTTAAAAAAAAAATCAGGGCAGGCCTATGTAGGTCAGTCAGTGCTACAATAAATCAAGTAAAAGTGCATAAAATAAGAGTAAAAAATATTTTCCCAAATGCACATGGCTTCTTTTTTTGAGAAAGTGTGATTACATTTGGATAAAAGTGCTCCTGAACTAGCCAGTGAGGGCCAGTCAAAATTCTTTCATCACTACATTTATTTACTTATTTGGAAAATTTCGTTTTCAAAAGCAACAATCCAAAATCTATTGGAAAAGAAAAACAAATTTTTAGGATCTCAAAGCCGCTCTTCAAAGCTTCATTTGTTGCAATTTGAAGGGGGCACATTTTGGAGCTAAACGACCTCTCGAAGGCTTCATGGTCAATGGCTTCTCAATTAAACTTTGGAGGTAGGATCGACTTGAAATATTAAAAGATCAGGAGGAACTTGGATGGAGAATAATCTTCAGACTATGATCGAGTTGGAAGTTGGGAGAGCTGATTTCCACCTGGATTAGGTTGGAAGTACACCCTTACCCTCAACGATCTTTATCTTTTTAGGTATTTTTTTATTGGGTTTTGTGAAAGTGGGTGGGTAGATTTGGAACATTTCCTGGAAAAATTTGTGTGAATGTTGTATTATTGGGTATTTGCTAAAATTTTTTTGATGTTGTGTGCTTTTTAGAACCTAGGCAAATGGTTAGATAAAAGGGTTTTTGAGAAATATATTTTTTTGGGATTAAAAGATGTATGAATTGAAGTTGAACAAGTTTGAAAAACATCAAACCAAACATAGCCTAAGAGGGATTTCCAAGATCCATTTTCAACATCGCCATGGAGAATACATTGATGACAGTCGACTTAAAACTCTTAAATGACACTCCTCAACAAGAAGTGAAGTTTGTTTGTAATGCTTATCCTTTTAGTAGGACTTAAGAAATAGTTTTAGAAAATGAGATGGGAATTACTGTACTTTTTAACACTTTTACTTTCATCCGAAGGATATAAAAATTCTATACTTAAAAATTCAACCCTACTTTGTAAATTAAAAAGAGAGTTTGCAACGAAATTCATTAAATGAAATTATAAAGTCCTTTTTTACAAAATATGAATTCATAAGTTACATAAAACATGCCTAGGCTTTTGTCACCTTTTCCTTGAGCCATGTCTGTCTTGATGCTTCGTCCACATTTCATTCCTTAGAGGGCCATACAATAAAAACAAAATGAGTCGAATACTTTTTTTTGATAAGAAAACAGGTATTATTAATGAAAGAATGGGCATAAATGCCAATTATAGAATACATGTGGCTCGTGAAGTAGGCACATTAGAAATAAGGAAATCATGAAGGACCATGCTATTAAAGTCCACGGTAATGGTCCAAGTACATAGGGTTCGAAAAAATAAAACTTTAAGCTCATCTATCGATCTCTATGTCTTCAAATGTTCGCTCATTCCACTCTTGCCACAGGGACCACATAATACAAATACGGATCATCTTCCAAATCTCCTTAACTTGTCGCCTGCCTCGGATTGAAGTCCAACACACTATAGCAGCCACCACAGTCTTTGACACAACCCAAGCTAGGTCCAGTCTACTAAACACTTCATTCCATAGTGTCCTGGTAATCTCACAGTGTAGAAGTAGATGATTTACCGACTCACCCTCCTGTTGACACATGCAACACTAATCTGCTATGATGACCTCCCTTTTTCTCAAATTATCAGTGGTGAGTATCTTGCCAAGTGAAGCTGTCCAAACAAAGAAAGTTGTTTTGGGAGGTGCCTTATGTTGCTAAAGCTTTTTCTACAGAAACTGGAAATCGGGTTCTTGTGTGAGAACCTTATAGTAAGACCGCATAGTAAAGACCCCTTTCTTTGTAGGTGTACACCACAATCCATATTCTTGCTGGAAGTTCGGGTTGGGAGCGTAGATAAGGCTAAAGAACTCTGCGAAACTGCTCATCTCCCAATCCTGGGCTGTCCTATTAAAGCTAATATCCCAATGGATCTACCCTCTTGCATACCCCACAACCTCCACTACAGTGATATCCTTCTTGCTTACAATCTGGAAAAGTGAGGGAAACAGTTCTTGTAATGGGCTTATTACCGCACCAGGCAATTTTCCAAAATCTAGTCCTTGTTCTTGTACCCAAACGATTGTATCATCTGTAAATAACAAATGAGATATATTAGTAAACTGTAATACCCCTTTTAAGAGTTCCAATAGGAAACCCACTTACAAAGCCATGATGCACTAAAGTCGATGTCATCTTGCTGAGTGCCTTTATAACAATAACGAATAGCAAGGCGGATAACGAATCCCCTTGTCTTAGTCTCCGAGAACTCTGAAAGAAACCTTCCGGCTTGCCATTGATCAACATTAAAAATCTGGCCGTTAGTGTATCCAATTCCTCCACCTTGCCCCAAAATTGCATCTGCCTGGTAGATAAATAAGGAAATCCCAGTTGACATGGTCATACGCATTTTCCATGTCTAACTTGCACAAAAAACCTGTGTTACCAACCTTCAATCTGTTGTCTAAACATTCGTTAGCAATGAGCATTGCATTAAGAATCTTTCTTTCTTTAATGAATGCATTTTGTGACTTAGTAATAATCTTTCCAATTACCTCACTGAGACAATTAGCAAGCACTTTCGCAATGATCTTGTAGAGCCCACTCAACAGACTAATAGGCCGAAAATTAGAAATTTTGATTGGCCCCCCACCTTTTTGGGTATTAGGGTGAGGAAAGTATTGTTAAGGCTTTTCTCAAATTTTCCAACTGAGAAAAACACCTGAAACACCTTCAATAGGTCTTCTTTAATCACGTCCTAGCATTCTTGAAAGAATCCCATAGAGAAACCATCCGGTCTGGGAGCCTTATCCTTGACCATTTTTCTTACCACCTCGTACACTTCTTCCTCCTCAAATATCCTCTCCAATCGCCCTACATCACTAAATTCAAGGGAAGCAAAGGTTAGTCTGTCAAGTGTGGGCCTCCAACCCACTTGTTCCGTTAGGAGCTTCTCATAAAAGTCAACAAAATTGTAGGAAGCTCACCTCCTCTTCCATGAATGTCCTTTCTAACCAGTCTGCAGTATGAGGATCTAGAGCTGAGAAAGATAAGCCATCCACCTTTGGTCGCCAACTATGCTCTTCAAATAAGAGTTGTTGATAATACTGTTCCAGATGGTTCTTGATAACCGACTGATTCGTTGAAGCTACCCCATCTACCATCAGTGTGTCTAAGGTATTGTACTTCTTATGAGAATTGGCCACCCTATGGAAGAATTTTGTGTACTTATTCCCCTCTTTGAGCTAGAGCGCTCTTGATTTCTGATGTCATGAGATCTCCTCTAACAGAGTAACTCTTTCAAGTTCAGCAACAACTTCATTCTTGTGAGTAGACTCTATTTCAGAAAGGGTTCTAGCTTCCTTTTCTCCCTCCAATGCCTGGAGTTCCTCTACAAGAGAGCTTCTCTGTTAGTACACATGACCAAAGACTTGTTCGTTCCATTGCTTCAGATCTTGCTTTAAAGCTTTCAATTTCTTTGCCATAATGTAAGATGTCCTTCAAAATTGTAGGAAGTCCACCATGCATTAACTCTGTTAACCAAACCATCAGATTTAAGCCATATATGTTAATTTAAAGCTTGTTTTAAAGCTTTCAATTTCTTTGCCATAATGTAACTAGAGACTATCGCCCCATTAGCCTTGTGAATGGTGTGTATAAGATCCTATCTAAAGTGCTCGCAAACAGATTGAGTATGGTGGTGGAACAACTAATTTCAAAGCCCCCGAGTACCTTTGTTAAAGGTAGACAAATCCTGGATTCGGTCCTCATTGCCAATGAAATTGTGGATGGTCGTCTCAAATCTCGGGAACCTAGTTCGATTTGCAAATTGGACATGGAAAAAGCCTATGATCATGTCAATTGGCGATTTTTGTTAGTTCTTCTTTCAAGATGTGGTTTTGGGGACAAATGACAGAAATGGGTAGAATTTTGTATCTCTTCAGTTCGGTACTCTATCTTGGTAAATGCTTCGCCAGTGGGTTTCTTTAATTCCTCCCGTGGTTTGAGACAGGGAGACCCTCTATCTTTGCTTCTCTTCTTATTCGTCATGGAAGTCCTAAGTAAGATGATCGAGAGATTGGTGGAAGCGGGGTTACTTCATGGCATTCAGGTTGGAAATGGGATTCTTTCTATCTCTCACCTTTTATTTACTGACGATACTCATCTTTTGTGGTGTACAACCCGAACATATTCAAGCCTTGAGGGGGCTACTACTTTGTTTGAAGCCGCATCAGGGTTGAGAGTCAATCTCTCGAAGTATACATTAGTGCTAGTAGGGGTTGTTCAGGATGTAGAGTTATTGGCTACTTTATTTGGTTGTCAGGTATCCTCTTTACCCATCACCTACCTCGGTCTACCATTGGGAGCCTCATTTAAATCCAAAAGGATTTGGAACAAGGTGATCGAAAAGGTTGAGCATAGATTGGCTACTTGGAAGAGGTTATATTTATCCAAAGGGTGGAAGTTGACTTTGATTAAAAGCACCCTCTCAAACCTTCCCATATACTATTTGTCTCTATTCTCGCTTCCCACAAAGGTAGCCAATCGCATTGAGAAGTTACAAAGAGACTTTTTGTGGAGTGGAATGGGGGAGGAATTCAAATTCATTTGGTTAATTGGCCAACAGTGTGCACCCCAACATCCGGGGGAGGGTTGGTGATTTGTCGCTTGGTGATATTCAACCAAGCTCTCTTGGGTAAATGGTTGTGGAGATACCAAAATGTAGGGGAAGCGTTTTGGAAGTTGCTAATAGACTCAAAATATGGCGTGTCCTGGGGTGGTTGGTATTCTAATGAGGTCTAAGACATATATGGGGTGGGTCTATGGAAGTTCATAAGGAAGCAATGAGAGTCTTTCAGGGATCAAGTATCTTGAAGTAGGAGATGGTTCTCAGGTCAGATTTTGGTATGAAATTTAGTGTGAAGGCACAACCAGCCTCAAAGTCTCTTTTCCTAATATCTTTGATCTCGCAAGAGATAAGGATGCATCCATTGAAGATCTTGTGGTCTTTACAAATGGCAGCCCCCAATGGAATATTGAGTTTGTGAGGGATGCCCAAGATTGGGAGATGGAGATTATTTTGGACTTCTTTACATCATTATACCTATTCATCATCCCTGGAGGCACGTGGGATAAGTTGCATTGGAGACACTCTAAGAAAGGTATATTTTCAGTTAGTTCTTACTACCAAGTCCTTTCTTCTCCCGGCTTCCCTAGATTCCCATGGAAGAGTATTTGGCAAACGAAAGCGCCATCGAGAGCGTTTTTTTTTTGTGTGGACAGCAACTTTAAACAAGATCCTTACCATAGATAACATGAGGAAACGTCGTATAGTTGTGTTAGATTGGTGTTGCATGTGCAAAAAAAAATAGGGAATCATTAGATCATTTACTTCTCCACTGCGAGGTGGCCAAGAAGTTGTGGGATGCGTTTTTTACAAGACTAGGTTTATCTTGGGTCATGCCTCTTCACTTGATGGACTTTCTAGCTAGTTGGAGAGGTATCCAAGGTAACCCACATGTGGCGACTATATGATGTATGGTTTCTATTTGTATGTGTTGGTGCATATAGAGAGAGAGAAATGCAAGGAATTTCGAAGATTGTGAGAGAACTTTAGAGGAACTAAAACTTTTCTTCTATAGGACGTTGCTTTCTTGGGTGGGATCTATTGCTTGTAACAAACTTAGTATCCATGAATTTCTTTCTTCTCTGTAACACTAGCTAAGTTTTCTTAAGTATACTTCTGGTATACTTGGGCTTAGCCTTTTCTATTAATGAAATCCTATTGATTACCTATCAAAAAAAACAAATAAAAGTCAATAACATGGTTTTGAATGACTCCTTCATCTCTACACTCTACTCCATCGATCTTCAGTACCTCAATGTTATTATTTCTTCTGTAAGAATTTGCAACTCTATGAAAGAATTTCGTACTGCGATCTCCTTCGCTTAGCCACAATGCTTTTGATTGTTGGCGTCAAGATATTTCTTCTAATAATATAATATTTTCGAGGTATGCAACCAACGAAGTCTTCTGCTCTTGTTCTTTCAGGGTGAGAGGCCGCCTCTCCTAAATCCGGTCTAGCTCCTAGATTTACATCCACTTGCTATTCTTTTTCTCCCTAATGTTGCCAAAAGACTGAATGTTCCACTCCTTTAAGTCTCTTTTTAGGACTTTCAGCTTGTTAGCAAAAATAAAACTAGGAGTACCATTGAATTGATAAGACGACAACCACTGGTTTACCCTATCCACAAAACCTTCCGATTTCAGCCATATATTCTCGAACTGGAAATACTGACGACCTATGGAGACCTCCACAATCGAGTAAAATAGGCCAATGATTCGAGGATAAGTGTTCCAAACGCTTTTGCCAAACATCTGGAAGGTGACTTCCCCACTCTGGTGATATTAAAAAAGGGTCCAATCTAGACTAGGTTTGATTATTCGCCCAAGTAGCTGGACCCCCTACAAGTGGTAAGTCAATCAAGTTCAAATCAAATATACTTTTCGAGAACTCCAAACTTGCAGGCCTCACTTTGCGTTGACCACTTTTGCTTGGGAATCTGACAACATTGAAATCCCCCCAATGCACCACAGAAGGTCCCACCAATGATAAAGCCCCGCTAATTCATCCCATAATAATCTTTTATCCGCATCTGCGTTTGGTCAATAAACACCTGCAAAAACCCATAAAAAGTTATCAGACACGCATTTAAAAGAGCACACTACCGTATATTGCCCAATATAATCCTCTATCTTCTCCACCACTCGCCTATCCCACATTACTAAAATTCCTCCCGACGCCCCTGAAAAGGCCATGGAAACCCAGTCCACATGATTCCCACTCCATAGACTACGCACTGTATTCCGATTAACCATCCTCAACTTTGTCTCCTGTAAACAAACGATGTCCGCTTTCCAAACACGAAGCAAATGTTGAATCCGAAAATGCTTATTTGTTTCACGAAGTCTGCGGATATTCCACGAAACTATCTTGGGTTTCTTAATAGAGGAACAGGCGGCCCCTTCCCTTTATTCCTTCCCTTACTCGGGTTACTTTCATTCGAAGACCATGTCAGCTTGTTGAGGTCTCTATTTTTCTTAGAGACCCCTTTCCTTCTTTCTTTGTGTCCCGCTTCAAGAGCAATTAATAAAGCAATGAATTGCTCTTCATATCCATCACACGTAATACCCACAAAACGATGAAGATTTTTCACTTTATCCATTACCCAATCCGAAGCCTAATTTGGGAAGTAAAAATCTAATGGAGAAGGGTTCCCTATCCCATTAATCTGAGCATCTTGGAACTCCTCACCTAAAGATAATTCATCTAACCCTAACTGGTTGTGAATATTAGGCAAAAACAACTTGTTGTCCATCGATTGCATATAGTCATCCGAGTCACTCTCCTCAGTTAACTTCAGTTCTACATAGGGAGGGCCAGAAAAGTTTGCTAGATGTACCCCTTCGCTGCCGTGCCTCATCGGGGTCTTCTGTGCTTGTTGCGACTCATACAACTGACTAGTGAGCTCTCCCTGTGATATTTGAGTGCACTGCAACGGCGGTGTACTTGACAGTACTCCATTAAAAACCGCCCTAGATCATGCCTTGACATCGCTAGTGGAGTATCAGGACAGTCACTTGGCTAGCCTGCATGCATGCCTTGGCTCAGGCCTTGACATGCAGCAAGCAACCATGGAGGCTACTGGCCACGCGCAGCCCATGCGCATAGACCGCCAGCTTGGGTCATGCATGACCATCAACCCGGCACTCAGCCTGGGCCATGCAAGACCATTGCCCAAGCCACCTGACTGGGCCACACTACCACAGCACGGCATCACCCGGGACACATCATCAAGTTTAGGCATGTCACCATGCCATGTACACTATCAGATGCCACGCAGTCAGGCGCCATGCAGACAACCATCCGTGAGCCATGCCTAGGCCACAACATGTCACGGCCCTATCATCATTGGCGCCACCTTTGCTTATTTATGTATTTATTTTATTTATTTATGCATTTGGTTATTTTAGTAATTATCTTATTTTGCTAGGGACCTTTTGGGGGTTCCTAATTTGTTAGACTTTATAAATAAGACCTCTAGGTTTTCATTTCAGATCTTTGGACAATTTGAGAATTAGACTTTTGCTCTTGGAAAAGAGTTAGGCCGGCCACACTATTGTAGTTTAGATTTTCAGTGCTTAGCACTTGAGCTTTCTTAAGGTGCAATTCGTGAATCCCTTTGGAAGATGATCGTCGTGCAATTTGTGAATCGGTGATCCACATCTATCTTTTTATTATATTTTCAGTTTATTTATAAAAATCTTGAGGTTATTCATAAAGAGTGTTTTGGGTTGTGTGTGTCTTGTAGGTTGATTTCATGTTTTTATGTTCTTGAGTGGTTGTTTGATTGTTGTGTGAGTTTTGTATTGTGGGGCCAAATCTACATCACTTGTGGATTTGAGAACTTGTGTGTGTGTTCCCTAGAGGAATTCGAAACCCTCCTCCGTTGGGAGATTCGGATTGCTCAAGTGAGTGTGAGTGTGTTGATTGAAGAAGAAATAAGTGTTGAAGGAAGGCATTGCCGAACCCTTTGGTGCCTTGAAGGGTGTTGTGAGTTCTTCCATGGTCCTTTGTTCAATTATCATTTGATTGTTCAATTGATCATTTTGGTGTTCTTTTTGCCCCATAGCAGCCACGGCAAAACCCCTAAAACCCTACCCATACCACACGGCCAAAGGCCATCAAACCCTAGCCTATATACTTGCCAACTTTGCCCTTTAACCTAGCTGGACACCTAACCCTATCCACTCTAATATTTTCTCACTTAAATCCACTTCATCCCTCATCCAAAATAAGTCATTTTCGTGCCCCCCTAACTCTAGCATGACCGGCCACCATTTGGATTTGAATTCAAATTGATTCAAATTCAAATCAAGCCAACAATCCCTATTTTTTCTCATATTTGGCCATCATCCATTTGCCCTAGCCGAACCCCTTTGCCACATTATCTAATGCCACATCATCCCTTTAATTCAAATCAATTCAAATCAAAATGATAACCACTTATCTTATCCAAAATCACATTCGGTCACCTTACACCAAGCCCTAACCGAACCCCTCACTTGCCACCTTATTCATCATAACTTCCTATATTTCTCTCAACCAAATCAATTCAAATTCAAAACCTATTCTACCGACTAAATCCATTCCATAACTGTCCTCTACAATAATCCCTATATCTGGCCACATACATTCCCCTATTGCAAACCATTTCAAAAATTTAAATCAAAATTCAACCAAATCTCCAACAATAATAACCGGTCATCATTCCTTTATCTTTTCCTAAATTTACCCAATTAAATCAAATCTTCCTTCATCCAAAAACAATCCAAATCTCGGCCCCAACAAGCCTCCACCAACTCTAACCAAATCAATTCAAAATCAAATCTTTCCACTTTCTATAAATATCTCACTCGGCCATTCCATTCCTAGCTAGTGTCGAAATTCTCCACTTGCCACATCACCAAATTAACCTTTAATTCTCTCAAATGATTAATCAATTATCCAATTGATTGAATTAATCAAATCTTATCCCAAAATAGAAGCAATACTCGGGCAACAACCCTGCCTCATTGCCGCCCAGTTATCTTGCTAAAATCCTAATTCCTACATTTTAGGAATTATCCAAAATATTTCAAAACCCAATCCCACCTAACTTTAACCACCTTGGCCGAAACCCATCTTCCCAAACCCTAGCCAATTGACTTCCAAACCCTAACCTAATCTTAATCTCGAAATTCTCTTTAGCCTCCACTAAAATCCTAACACCCTACTACACTATATGACCCATATTCCTTAACAAAGAGACCCCAATATATAGGCCTACCCAAAGGACATTTCCCTAAACATTTTCTACCCCAATCTGCCACTCAACTCACCACATCTCCATTTCCAGTACCATAACCAAGACTACCATACCCTAAATACCACCTTATTGCTCCATATACTTAGCCATCCAATTTCATTGTCGTACACCACTCTACCCTACTTTAGCCAAGACGAATTCAATACCTCAACCTCATATCACCCTTTCATCTATTATTGGTGTATGCAAACCATCACAAGCAAAATGAGCTTTACTCGGTCATTAAGGAGCAACAAGGCAAGGATGGCCCGTTTAGTTGAGTGGGGACACGACCGAGGTCCCTATTAGTACTATCGGAAGTCACCGTTGCCACCGCTGGCGTCGTTTGACCTTCCCCCACTGGATTCTCCTTCATCAGCATGGTCTTCGGCACAATCCCGATCCCCTGCAATGCCGCTGAGATTTGTGGAATCCCATTGCATGCGTCGACAATGAGAATTACTTCAAACTGTAAACATATGCTAACTTAGATTTTCATTCATACATTTTTTATTCCTCCTACCTACATTACGTAAGACACTTTGTAGTGGGTACATGCCAGATTAGGTATATTTTTAGTTTTTTCTTTCTACAAGGCTTTCACACAACTGCAAAACAATTACTTTCCATGAAGAGGGATTTGGAGAAACAAGGCGCCTCTTAGGGTGGCTTTTTTTGCATGGAAACATCTCTAGGAAAGACTTTGACGATGAATAATTTACAGAAACACAGGGTGATAGTAGTGGATTGGTGTTGTATGTGCCAACAAAGTGGTGAGGCTGTGGACCATCTTTTACTAAATTGTGAGGTTGCTAAAGCATTATGGGAAGATGTATTCATACGGGTAGAGCTAGTCCCCTAGGCTCGTGTTTTGGCCCTCTGCATCCCAATTGGGTCCCTTAGGCTCATGTTATGGCCCTCTACATTTGATTCCCATTCTTTGAAGAATTACTCGTCTATTTTATCTTGCATATCCCTTGTGCATCCATTTTGTATTTCTATCAATTTGGTATAGATATATTATGGATACAGGGATTCTTTTATAATCTGAATGCTTTGTTTGAGTTGCACAATTTCCATGAATGTCCTTGTATTGTAAATGTTCTAATGATCGAATACTTTTTAGATTTGATTTTATTCTTGGTGGGCTGTAGTATGGAGGAAGCTTTGGGTCAGATGAAATTTATTTATTTATTTATTATATTATTATTATTTTTTTGTGATTAAAACAAAAAACCATACTGAGCAATCTCCCAGTTGACCTCTCCAACAATCTATCAACTCTACCACTCAACTTTGCAATCCATTCAACTCCAAAAAGACTTGGGCTCCGTTTGGATAGTGAGATGAAATGAGATGGTTTTAGATAAAAGTTGAATAAAATATTATTAGAATATTATCTTTTAGTATTATTATTGTTTTGAAATTTGCAAAAGTTGAATTGTTTATTATATTTTGTATGGAAATTTGAGAAAGTTGTAATGATGAAATGAGATGAAATGAAACCATTTATGTATCCAAACGGGGCCTTAAAAAGTCACAATCCATAATGGTCTTGCCCCGTCACAATGGAGAAGAAGGTGATCTATGGATTCTCTGTTGCTTTCAGCAGATCTCTGTTTCTTATGATCCTAATTTTCTGGAATAGATTTTTATATTTGGAGTTGGAAAATAGGATTAATTCCTACACAGCTGAGGAGTATCTAAATCTAATCCAAGTCAAGAACTTCAAGTCAACCAATTCATATGTGTACAGGGCTCGGAGCTAAGAAAGAGCGTTTTTTTTTTTTTTTTTTAATCCATGCTGTCATCATCTAGGCTGGATACGAATTGAAATGCTGTTTATCTTATTGTACAAAGCATAGTGATATCGCATTGAACTTCTGTGGGTTTAGTTTGATTCCTCTGTAGCTATTGCACGTGAGCCGACTTCTCTTTCAGCATTCGTATTTGTTGCAGTGGCCAAGGCACATGCTTGCTGTTGACATTTTTCAATTTTTTGAGAGTATGATAGGACGGAAAGGGGCTTTCAAAAGCCTAATTTATTTCTCGTTTCAGGACTATCCAGCTGCATATTTTCGGCTACGGATTCTGCTACATTTTAGAATCCTATGGTGCCTAGAACCAGTTTCTCTGTTAGACATGTATTTAATGATCGCTTGGTTCTTTGTTTTTCTTGTTCCATCATTCCAGTGATATTGCATCTTCTTCAAACATTAAATCCTGAAAGAGACTATACATCTATGAATCTAACCTTCATGATTAATTACCCGCCCACACAGTTTATTTTTGTACAATTTTGTCAATGTGATGTTGATTTGTTCTACTTTCAGGTCTAGATAATGCTGCTAAATTAATTGGATGTGATGTTGGGGAGCTTAAGTTAGCTTTGTCAACTCGCAAGATGAGGGTTGGGAGTGATAATATCATCCAAAAGCTAACACTATCGCAGGTAAAAAGACTGATCATAAAATATCAGTCCGAGTGTTGATTGTTAACATTGTATATTTGGCATAAAAATATAGGCAGAGATGGCATAACTTCCTGAGACTGAGTGACAATCTTTGATTGTTAAACATTTCTTTTCATTTCTTTAACGTTATTAACCAGCTGTACCTTCACATGAGTTGACACAACTTGAGGCATGCACACGTTTGTTTTTGCTTGCTGTTCATAGCAGTGGTCGGCATATATTTGGTCAAGTATAAAATATATTTGGTACCACCTTTTGCTCATTAATATAATTTGTCTTGTAAAAAATTCAAGAACTAAGTTTTTTATTGAAATTGTTCGTATATGCCAATATAGCTATAGTTTTTGGACCAAACAACATCATTCTCTCTTTATAAGAGGGACTGAGTGTAAAGGGACTGAAGGTTGCTGTCACAGGTTAAATGCCATATAAGTGTGCCAGTTAGTTACCTATTAAAAAAATAGAAACCAATAAGTAATGGTAGTTGTATTTATCTTTGATGCTTTGAAATATATATTTTTTGCACAATCTTTTTTATTTTTTTTCTCTGGTTAAGTTCTATGCAAATGCTAAGTTATTTCCTACTTTGACATTGGGCAACACTCATTATTCTAGAGTTGGAATCACTATTAATGGCTTGATGATTGAAAAATTGTGTTGTAACTTTCAGGCTATTGACACAAGAGATGCATTGGCAAAGTCAATTTATGCTTGTTTGTTTGATTGGCTGGTAGAACAGATCAACAAATCTCTTGCAGTAGGCAAAAGGCGTACTGGCAGATCCATCAGCATTCTTGATATCTATGGCTTTGAATCATTCGATGTATGTTTCTTTTGTAACTCTCTCTAGTCCTTCCTATAAAAAATATCTCTCTAATCCTCCATCTTCTTCTGTCTCTTTTCTTTCATGTTGTAATTATTATGCTATATAATTGCTTCTCCAGAGGAATAGCTTTGAGCAGTTCTGCATAAATTATGCAAATGAGAGATTGCAGCAACACTTTAATCGTCATCTATTCAAGTTGGAACAAGAGGTATTATCTTATATTTTCTTTGTATAAGGACAAAAAGGATGCAATTATAAAACCAAACAGATTGATCAACCATTGATTCCATCGGCTTTCATGGAATACAGATGGGTTCTTTTAAATATTTGCACAAGCCAGACTGGAATACTTATTGTTAAAGCCTAGTTTAAAACCAAATTGCCATTACTTGTATTATATTTAGTAAAAGCAGGACAAAGATTTTTCCTTTCTTTTTTTTCCTTAAATCTTTTGTATTGACATGTTAAGATAACCGTTCAGAAATTGGATGAGATAAGAAAGCAAGAAGTATAATATTTGACCTCTATAATCTGAATGTGCTCTGCTGCTGAAGCATAAAACTCTATGATCTCTGTAAAAACAACTGTGAGCTTTGGTAATATCACCAGAAAAAGAAATAAACATGAAGTCGTAACATATGTTAACAGAAAGCTTGCTTGCTTCTAGTGATTATCCATGTTCTTTTTCAGGAATATATCCAAGACGGCATTGAGTGGGCAAAAGTTGTTTTTGAAGACAACCAAGATTGTCTTAGTCTTTTTGAAAAGGTACAGAACTTGATGCATCATATCTGGTGTATGCATTATTTGGCAAATTCCTAATATAGAACATAATTAGTAATTTTCATATTACTGTTCTATAGAGGTTCTTACATTAGGAAAATCGGGGTTTCCTTGCTTTCAGAAATTGTAGAAAAATTGTGGGTGGATGTGATTTTATCCTCGTATTTTCTATGGTCACATTTCCCCAGAGACAGAAAAGTTAGTTCACTAGATGTTTACGTATTTATGAGATCTTCTTACTTATATAAAAAAAATAGATGTTTGTTTGATACGTCGTATGAAGTTGACACATCTGCATATTATCTTTTGTTAAAAAAAAACTTTAATAAATACTTGTGAATATTCTACGCTAGTTGTTGGGGTTTGCCATTACTAAGCCATTTTGGCTGTAGTTATATGAGAAATTAAGTGGAGTTGGGAAAGATATTCTCTGAAATTGTAATGATATTTATTTATTATAAGTTGCAGAGATTCTGGTTGCCTTTTCGTGTTTGAAGTATGATTGATTAATTTCTGTTACATGCCATTATTGATGGTTTTATAGCATTAAAAAGTGAGAAATACTGATAAGGATAAGGACCTATAAAGCATGTAGATTGAATCCAAAAAAGTTAAGTTCCCCGGAAAAAAATCTTGGGGATATTTTATATGGCTATCTCCTCTTGTGACACTGGTAAAAATTCCTGACTTCATTGGCATTCCCAATGTGATATTCTGGGATTTCCAAAATTAGTTATGGGGGGCTCTTTTGTTCCAGTAGTGGGATAAGTTTTCGTCCTCAACCGGGATCTTTTGAAGTGTCAATCCTTGCTTGGAAATTGAGCATCAAGATTCAGCCTACTGCTAACTGTTTTGATGTTAATAAAGTAGTACTTGGGAATGTTGCTATCCATTAAAATATAGTTTAGTTCTCGCAAGGCTTGGCAACAGAGCAAAAGCCTACCATGTCTACATCTTTTTTCAGTTATGCTTAAGTAAATATTATATGTTAATTACATTTATTAATAGCATGCCTTGTTACAGTATGATCCTAGTGCTTTTGTCACAGGTGAAAATCTTGCTCAGAGAAATTTTCTGAAACTCTCATGTAACCAGGACAACACCATTTTCTTTTAGGCCTCGTTTGGATACAACTCTCAACCCATCTCGTCTCATCTCCTTCCCAAACATTACTCAAACAAACACGTTTCAATTTCACATCTCCAACTTTTTCATCTAATCATTACTTAATCATTACAACTTTCCCAAACTACTGAACAAAACACAAAAAATAACTCAAACCCAATAATAACCATTTCACTACACATCACAAATATTTCATCTCATCTCCACATCCAATACCTCTGTTAAATGAGGCCTTAGTGATTCATTTGGCTTTCATACCTCTGTTAGACATCGAGAACATTATCAAGATTGCTGGTTGAAGTATTTCTCTGTCAGATACCAAAAATTATTCATATAGATACCTATGTAACTGTAGAAATCACAGCCCTTAAACATATATAAAAAAAGAAATGTTATTTGTTCCAATAACCGGTTTATGGATGAGTGCTCTTGGAAGAGTCGATCTGGCTCTGAACCTATGCGCCTATGACTTCATTTTTCAAGTAATCTGAAGGATCTTCTATGATTTTCACGTTAGGGGTTATTTCTTGGAAGACATCAATCTGAATTTCAAGCCCTATCTCTTGGGAATAAGTGCTTCCCTAGCTACTTGCCGGAGAAAAATGAAGCCTTTAAAATTTAAATTCATCCCTCCAAGCGGATAAAGGTTTAAACCTATTCATCTATCTTATCCCTTGCTTTGCTCTTCTCGGGAAAGGTAATCGTTCCCATGAATCTTGATCTGCCTGCTGGGATTGATAGCAATTGATTGAACTCCAAGGGGTTGGCCCAAGTGGTGAAGGCCTTGGTCTTGAGGTGGGGTATCACTCCCCTCAAGGTCCAGCGTTCAACACTTCATGGGTTTAAACAATTTTTTGGGGCCACACCCCCTGGTGAAAATGCAGCAATTTAACTAGTTTCTTGTAGGGAAACTTCTGAAGGTACGGTGCACGGGACCGAGGTTTACTCTGCAGGGGTGGGTCCAAAGGGCCCTACTTTAGAGAGGTTCCCCGACATAAAAAAAATGATAGCAATTGATTGAACAGAGTCTTGTGGTCTTTAATTCTTCTAATGTATGAACAGAGGATAAGGTGGTTTTCCTAGTACGATGGGAAGATTGAAGAGAGGGTGCAATCAAACTAGGCCATGCAGAACGTAAAGTTTTTCCTTTCTTTTCCTGTTTGTGTTCAATGATAAATTAATATGAAAGTAAAAAAAATAAGGTGGTTTTCCTAGTACGATGGGAATATTGAAGAGAGGTTGCAATCAAACTGAGCCATGCAGAACATAAAGATTTTCCTTTCCTTTCCTGTCTGTGTTCAATGATAAATTAATATGAAAGTAAAAAAAATATGATCATTAATGATAACTGATATTCTAATGCCTTTGGTAAGAATGCCTTTTATCATTGGCAAATTAAATTTATAAATAGCATCTCCTGAAATGTTTTCAATCTTATATGCAGAAACCACTGGGGTTATTATCCCTGTTAGATGAGGAGTCAACTTTCCCAAATGGCACAGATTTGACCTTTGCCAACAAACTGAAGCAGCATCTGAATTCAAATTCTTGTTTCAGAGGAGAACGAGGAAAAGCCTTTTCTGTCTGTCACTATGCAGGGGAGGTATTTCTTTTTCCTTGATTGATACTTCATCGTTTACTCCCCTTCAATAATGTCTCAATTGGTACCACTTATCATCAGATGATCTAATCTAGCAACCTGATTTTTTTTCTTCATTTTAGAATAAGTAAATCATTTGTCTGACCCTGTTTATGTCACATTTGAACCAATGTCTGTTGCTTTTATGATTGCGATGCTTTCAGAATGTCAAGTACCAAGTACTCTTTCTGTTGACATAAAGGCCAATTTAAAAAAGGTTATTCTATTTTCAAGCTGGTGCAGAGCACACAACCCACATCACTTAAATGGTAAAATTTGATTTGTAAGATTCAAATTTTAAAATTTATCTTATAAATCAATTTTTTTCATGTAAGCACTTTACTAGGTGTGCTCTACACACCGGCATGAGAATATAATTCTTCTTAAAAAGATAACTTTAATAATTCTTTTGGTTGATTTTGTCCTTGCTACCTGACTGTTAGATAGTTCAACTTGCCCCTCCACTCAGGTTATTTATGATGCCACTGGATTCCTGGAGAAGAACAGGGATTTATTGCATCTTGATTCAATTCAACTTTTGTCGTCATGCTCTTGCCGCCTTCCTCAGATATTTGCTTCTAGTATGCTTGCACAATCTGAGAAACCTGCAGTTGGTCCTTCGTATAAATCAGGTGGAGCAGATTCCCAAAAGCTAAGTGTCACGACAAAATTTAAGGTACATTAGTTTTCGTTTTTGCATATTTTTGTACTTGATTTGGATTTGAAATCTGCAATAAACTTGGTTGAAATTATTATGAAATTTATGGTTTTGTGGAAGGCTAGTTTGTGTTGATATTGATGAGTAGGCAACACTAAGCAGTCTTTACTCTATTTGTGGATATTATATTATTTTCCAATATATCTATCAATGAGTGGGATTTCATTGCACAATGTTTAGGGTTATCTAGTTGCAAAATGATATTGAAAATAGTCTTCAACAACTTCTATTTAGGGTACTAATAATGTAACTAACCTTCAGTTGCTTGTTTTGAAGAAAATGGACAAATCATTATTCATCTCCGAAAAAGAAAGACTTTGCTCAACGTCATGGTTCAATTTTTATTTTTGTACCTTTTTTTCACTTTTATAAAAAAAACCTTTTTTTTCAAGCCAAGGCATAGTGTATTGGTTTATGTGGAAGAAGCCATTTGAACTATCCACCATGCATGTTCTCACTTCATGCCACTCAATTTTGATTAGAAGGAAGGGGGTAATCTTTTTTTTTTTTTTTGTATTGTAGAGAAATGTAGGAAGTTCATTAAGGTTCTTTACCTTAGTGGAGAGGTGGTGGATTGGTTGGCTAAGGTGGTGGAGGAATGTTGGAGGTTTAAAGGAAATGGAGCCTTTTATTGGACCAGAAAGGAGGGTATTAGAGTGTTTTTAGTCCAACTATCTCTAAACTCCTTCGGTAGGTTTATTAAAGTGAATGAGTTGGATTCAGGTAAGGGGAAAGGAATCATTGTCGTTCCTGAAGATAGATATGGTAATGGTTGGACTGGTTTTGTGAAGAAGACTCGAGGTTTTGTTGGTTTGTGTTCCTCTGTTGCAGCTCCAGTAAGTAATGGTCTTCTTGGTGCCAATAAAGCGAAAGACTCATAAAGTTAATTACTTGGCAGCTGTCGAGAATTTTGTTGTGGGTGGTCTTGATTGTAGTAGAGATCAGGGAATGTTGGTTGAAAGGAGCAAGTTGCATGGTTCGAAGGAGATGAATAGTCGAAGTATTTTAAAAGTCGATGCGGATGGTAGGAATTCCAAAAGGTGGAGGAAGTCGAGGTGTCAATATGCTACATTCGGGCTGTGCTCATTTGTTGGAAAAATTAGTTAGATTCTTTGTTGAAGTTTGTTGATAAGGGATTGGGCTAGTTAATGGATTTGGGCCGTGTGTCTAGTAAGAACATTAAGTTTTTGAGTGTAGTAAATGGTGAGGCATGGGGTGGGGTGTTAATTGGGAAAGAGGTAATTTAGTTGGGCTTGTTAAAGGCCCGGCCCAGAAGCATGCAAAGGGGTCATTTATGTCTGAAGGGCCTCGTGAAGTACATCAGATGATTGTTGGGTCTCGTCCAAAGCCTACGACGCTGGGCATTAACTTTTTGAGTATAGTAATTGGTGAGGTGTGGGGTGTTAATTGGGAAAGAGGTAATTTAGTTGGGCTTGTTAAAGGCCCGGCCCAGAAGCATGCAGAGGGGTCGTTTATGTCTGAAGGGCCTCGTGAAGTACATCAGATGGTTTTGGGTCTCGTCCAAAGCCCACGACACTGGGTATTGTGCAAGGGTTTGGCTCGCCTTCATAGACTTTGTCACTGGCCAGGGGCAAATCTTTAGGGACTATTCTGGCAACGAAATTTTCCATGGCGATAGGCGTGGAGGGGTTGCATTTATTGGCAACTCGGAAGAGGGATCAACCCACGAAGGAGGAGGTGACCTTACAGAAAAGGTCGATTGAGGCCGGGGAGTCTTCCAAAAGCTCTCTGATGTTGAGATTATCCCCGATAGGTGAGATGGAGGGTGGTGGTTCTTTGGAGATGCGTACGCTGGAGTCAGTAGAACCTTTGATGAACTGAGATATTAGGTCTGAAGAATATGTAGCAAATGGGAGTGGGGAAGAGTTTTGGGGGTGTGATATGTCAGTAAATGAGGTTCCATGTACTCATTCAGTCAACCCTGATCTTCAGTTGGTGCTAGGAGTGAGGGAGACATAGATTCTTGTGTATCTAGGGAGTTTTTAGATTTGATTTGGACCTTAACCCTGTCCCTCTAAGTTACATTAATCCAAGTATTGAGTGATCCTTTAATTGTTCAGATTGGGTTACCAGAAAGGTTGAGGAAATAAGAGAAATTGTTGGGATTTGTTGTGAAGGGTATGTGGAGCAGTTTAGAGCTGTGTTGATTGCTATTGAAGCGGGACAACTAGCCTTGGCCAAATTAGCTTTCTAAAAAGGAGAGGGAATTGAAGAGATTGGAGTGTTCTATTAATTACAAGTCTAGGGATGGGAGTGTTTGGAGGAATATAGGTAAGGAAATGGTTGTGCACAGAATAGAAGATAATACTGTGAAAATGATCTCAGCTTCGTATTGTTCCCATATCTTTTCACTGTACATTACATCAGTATTTATAGAAAATGCAAGTTAATATCCTAGCACAAATGAGGACTTTCTGGTATTTTCCTACTGGATGATGATGTGGCAGGAAGGCTTGCAACACATGAGGAATCAGTACCAGAAACCGTTGGAGATATTTCCTCTGCTGTAGCCGATTGTATTTGAGCTTTAACATCTCCCCTCGATTCAAGCGGCACAAGCATAATGGTGAGGCTTGAGCGTAATAAGGCAAATCGGCTATTGGATAAGTGCTTGGTGAGGATGTCCGCAAGTTGATCTTTAGTGGATACAAAGGATACCTACAATGTTTTGGCAGCCATTCTTTCCCGTACAAAGTGATAATCAAGCTCAACATGCTTGATACAAGAATGTAAAACAGGGTTAACTGACAAATAAGTGGCTCTAATGTTATCACACCTAAGAATTAGTGGATTTTTAAGAAAAATTCCAAGTTATTGAAGTAAATGTTGTAACCAGATAAGTTCACAAGCAGTATTTGCAAGTGACTTATATTCGGCTTTCGTGGAAGACCGAGCAACAGTAGGCTGCTTTTTAGAGCCCCAAGAAACAAGATGATTACCAAAATATACACAATAGCTACCAATGGATTTCCTATCATTTGGTGAACCAGCCCAGTTAGCATCGGAGTAGGCTTTCAAATTAAGGGAGGAGTTGACAGAGAAATAGAGACCAAAGTGCGCAGTGAGACGAAGATAATGTAGAATCCTTTTGACAGCTTGCCAATGTGGAATTCTAGGATTATGCATGAACTGACAGACACGATTAACAGCGAAGGAGATATCAGGCCTAGTGAGGGCCAGATACTGAAGGCTGTCAACAATACTGTGAAACAGTTGAGGATCTTCAAAAGAATTCCCCTCAAGAGCAGTAAGATTGGCTGCAATAGCCATGGGAGTGGAGACAAGTTTAGAGTCATGCATATTTGTTTTTGAGAGCAGATCAAGGATGTATTTATGCTGAGACAAAAACAAACCGGTGTTGGTGCGAATGACCTCTAACCCAAGAAAGTAATGTAAAGTTCCTAAATTGACAGGGAAATGAGCATGAAGAGCATTAATCAAATCATGAATTAAAGCAGGATGTGAGCTAGTGACAACTACATGATCAACATAGATTAACAAGAAAACAGAGGCATTGACAGTTTTATAAACAAACAGAGATGAATTTGATTTTGAAGCTTGAAAACTGAAAGCTACAAGCTGTGTGCTTAACTTTGAAAACCAAGTCCTAGGGGCTTGTTTAAGCCCATAGATTGATTTTTGCAGTTTGCACACATAGGTAGGGAAGTCAGAATTTACAAACCTTGGGGGTTGCTGCATGTAGATGGTCTCTGCCAGGTCCCCGTGAAGAAATGTGTTCTGAATATCGAGCTGGTGAAGAGGCCACTAATGATGAACAGCAGGAGAGAGTAGAAGGCGAATAGTTGCTGGTTTTACAACCGGACTGAAAGTCTCAGTATAATCAAGGCCGGCTTGTTGATGATACCCCTTAGCAGTGAGACGGGCTTTTCGTTCTAAGGAGCCATTAGCGAGTCGCTTTGTTTTCAAGACCCATTTTGAGCCCAAAATATTGAGACTAGGGGAAGAAGGTACCAAGTCCCATGTTCGGTTGTGAAGAAGAGCTTTGAACTCTGTATCCATGGCAAGACGCCATTCGGAGTGTTTGGAAGCTTCGGTATAGGAGGAAGGCTCTTCTGGGACCGGAGTGGGCTGATTCAGAGTATGGGTTAGGGCCGATCTTTTTTGGGGCCATGGGATGGTGCCGTCGGTCCGACGAAGTGGACGATGGATATGAGAGAGAGAGCGTGTTTGGACACGGTGAGGAGGAGGATTTGAGTTTGGCACAGTGGAATTAGGGTTTGAAGTGGGGGACGATATGTGAGAAGAGGAAGTGAACGATAGGTTAAGTGATGTTTGGTGGATTCGAGTTACATATTTGAGTGATGGTTTCAGATCCTTTCTTAAGTGTGGCTAACTGATATTGAGATTGCATGACAAGAGCGGCACTGTGGGCAGAGAACATGTTGTGGAGAGTGGTCCAAATTTCTTTGGAAGTGGAGCAATCAAGAACTTGCGACAGAATTGTGTCTGTAAGGGACGAATTGATTGTTGAGACAATTAATTTGTCTTGTAGCAACCAAGTCGTATATGCTGGATTAGGGGCATTATCGAAGGTCATGGGTGGAGGTGGAATATATCCATCAATGTAGCCAAACAACTGCAATCCTTGAAGGAATGGCAGGATTTGAGCTCACCAGAGTAAGTAGTTTTCAGCGGTGAGTTTTTGGGTGATGGTGTGGGAAGCAGTGGTGATTCCATGAAGCCCAAAATTATTTCTTGGAACATTCGGGGATTAAATAATTATAGGAAATGTCTTCGGGTGAAATACATGTTGCATCAGTGGAAGGCTGATGTGATTTGTCTTCAAGAGATTAAGATTGCGTTTGGGTGTTGAGAAGTGTTGAGAATGTTTGTGAATAGTAGTAAAAAAGTAATAATAAAATATTGAATAGTAGTAAAAAAGTAATGAATAGTAATAAAAGTAGGTGAAAAGTAATAATAAAATAATGAATAGTAGTAGAAAATGTTGGAGAGTGTTTTGAAGCTATTTCGGGGTTAAGAGTTAATTTATCAAAATCTAAAATTGTTCTTGTCAGTCCGTTCAGAATATTTCAGATTTGGCAAACATTCTGGGATGCAGAATTTCCTCTCTTCCTTTGAGGTATCTTGGACTTCCTTTGGGGTCTCCTTTCAAATCTATTAAAATTTGGGATGGCATAATTGAAAAAATTGAGAGAAGGCTGGCTGGTTGGAAGATGATCTACTTGTCAAAGGGGGGAAGATTTAACCCTTTTGAAAAGTAGTTTATCTAACATTCCCAGTTATTTCCTTTCTCTTTTTTCCATTGACGACAAGGGTTGAAAAAAAGATTGGCTTTGTTTCGGAATTTTTTATGGGGTGGTAATGGTGGGGAACAAAAGATCCATTTGGTTAGTTGGAAGAAAGTGTGTCAACTGCTGGACTGTGGGTTTGGGAATCAAAGATTTGAAGGTTTTCAGTAGAGCGTTACTTGGAAAATGACTTTGGAGATATTATTTGGAAGGTAATGCTCTATGGAAAAATGTTATAGATCTGAAGTATGGAGTATGGAGGGGGATGGTGTTCTAAAGATACTAGTGGTGCATATGGGGTGAATTTGTGGAAATTTATTAGAAAATATTGGGGTTCTTTTTCTCTTCATTGTAAATTGAGGGTGGAGAAGGCATTCTTTTGGCATGATTTATGGTGTTGTGGAGAAGGTGGAGAAGGCATTCCAGCAATTTTCAGAATTACCAGGAATCAAAATGCAACTGTTTGTGAGTCTTACAGCAGCAATGATAATCATTTTGAGTGGAATGTTAATTTGATAAGGGAAGTAAATGATTGGGAAGTGGATGAAGTAAAAGCTCTGCTGACAGACTTTATTGTTCAAAGCCGCTGATCGGCAGAGAGGATAGTTTATTGTGGACCCCTGCTGGAAATTTGAGGTTATCAGTTTCTTCTTATTCCAGATTGATGATCAGTCATAGAAGCTGTGTATTCTCCTGGAAAAATATTTGGAAAGTGAAAGTTCCTTCCAAAGTTTTTTTTTTTTTTTCTGTTGGGTGGTGTATTTGGGCAAAGTGTTGACTACTGATAATCTTAGAAGAAGTCTTTATTACCTATCAAAAAAAAGTTTTGAGACATCCTCTATAGACTTTGGCATAAATATGGGGATTCTTAGGCTTTGAACTTGGCTAAAATGCCATAAAAGTGGCATGTTCATGTTGATGTTTATGCAATGTAAATGAACTTAAAGCCAGAATATGAAGTGTTGGTGAAGTATATAAACTTCTAGCAATTGAACTTTTGTCACTGCAACCGGAGATGGTTACAGAAGCTCAAATACAAGTTCAATGATGCTGATCCTCCCACAATTGAACTGAAATGCTTGTTCTTGGAAAGAAAAAGGTTTTTTTACGACATAGGAAATAAAATTTTTTCACCCAAAAGTGGAATTGTTCTGCTGGAATTTTACACTGCTTGCATTTCTTTTATCTCTAATTAGTATCTATATAGTCTTATTCTTTGTTATTTCCATGATGTTTGCCAGAGTCATTCCATTGGTAAGTGGACACGTCTCACTCAGTTGACTAAGATAGCAGTTTTTAGGATGCAATGGTCTAATTAAATCACCAATTGTCCCAAAAGGTTAAGCTGATGGAAGAAATGAGGTTTAATTATTTAATTTATATTCTAAAGCTTCATCTTACGTGTGGGCTAGATTCCCTTTTAATGAGTGAGCTTTTCATGTGGAACACTAAAGTTGGGATAGAGGAGTTCCCGACCGCTGCTTTGATACCTAGTTAATTATCTCAAAAGTCTAAACTTTTGGGAAGAGACAAATTTCGTTGTGTAATTCATATTCTAATAGGCCTTAGGTTTGAAATAATTATATAACATCTTTATATGAGAGATTAAAGCTTACCATTTGTGGTAGGAAGAGAATTTTCTTTTCAGAACAGTTTATTCTTCTGCTCACTTTATTTCTTTTATACATTTTTTTTTCTTATTTTTGTATTTAGGGTCAATTATTCCAGTTGATGCAACGCCTAGAGAGCACGACCCCTCATTTCATTCGTTGTATTAAGGCCAATAATGTCCAGTCTCCTGGATTGTATGAGCAAAGACTTGTTCTGCAGCAGTTAAGATGTTGTGGAGTGCTAGAAGTGGTTCGAATATCAAGATCTGGCTTTCCCACCAGAATGTCCCACCAGAAGTTTGCCAGGAGGTAATAAAGATCTTATTTTGTCTTCAGCTGCAACTTTACGAATTCTTATATATTTCATGGTAGGTTACCAAATTTATCCTTTTCATCGGGGGTGGGTGAATCTTTTGTCAGATATGGTTTTCTTCTGCTGGAGAATGTTGCATACCAGGATCCACTTAGTGTTTCAGTTGCAATTCTTCATCAGTTCAATATCTTGCCCGAAATGTATCAAGTGGGCTATACAAAGTTATTCTTTCGTACTGGACAGGTACCTTCAATATTATATTGGTTGTTGAGTAAGTCATTTTCATTTAGAGTTTTTTTGGGGGGGATATGATGGTGCATGGAGTTAATGAGAAGTGCTAAATCCACAAAGAGATCTCACCAATTGACATGGCTTGATGTGCATTAGATCTACTTTACAGTTAAATAACCTCACACATTTTTCTGAAGCGTTTCTCGGTGTTAATCCATGTTCAAAATTTTTGGAAGATGAAGTTGCATGGGTGTATAATGCTATTGAAGTCCTGCCTTCCATTGCAATTACACGTTGTACCTGTACATCCAGTGCATGTAATTGATAGATACATTTTTTGGCGAGTGGTCTGAGAGCTCCACAATAGGTGCAATGGATTTTGTGTTACAAATTCTCAATTTGGATTAATTACATTTAATTCCATGAACTTGTCAGAATTGCTTCCAATACCTCTCAATTGAGAATTTCCGTGTTTATCTAATCTCAAGTCCTTAATTACAGCCTCTAAATTATGTGTAAACAGGAAACAATAAATCATTGCAAATAAGGAAACTATACAGCAGCCTAATATCTATCAAAACTGATGCCTATATACATATATACGGTTATTGCACTAATTCTGCCATATGTATATATTGTTGCCATATATGTATCTTTGACAGAACTACCGTACCTCTTGCTCACACATATATCAAGTGAAACTCAGGTCCCATTTTAAGGTTTTGGTATTAGTTTGCCCCATCCATTGAAAACCATCGATAATTTGTAGGGTAATATATTAAAGGGAAAAACTATCCTAGACAATTTAAACCTTTAAATGGGCCATGAAGGTTAATTGTGTTTCTCTCATGTATTTCTGATTGACCCAACAGCAGCTTTTGAGGAGGGCTTAACTGACAAAAAATTCAAATTAGCTTTTGAGTTGATTGAGTTAATATTTATGGGTGTAAGTTAAAAACTGATGTGGTAGTTCATGGGGGGGAAATGTACTTGACCTTTTTTTTTTTTTTAATTTTAAGTTTTCAACAAAAGTTGAAAATATGGTAGAAATCGTAGAAAGGGCTTGTTGAAGAGGGAAATAGCAGATATTATTTTATAAAGATCAGAATGGCATAAGAGAAGATTTGTGAAATCGTCTAAATTCTTTTGTCTTATGATTGTGACTTGCATATTCCCTTTACTGCGATTTCATTTGGTATCTAAACTGTGAACACATTAATGTGTTCTAATACATGATACATCTCAAAAGCATTTTGGGGAAGTGGCTTTGGTGCTATCAGAATGAGTGAGGCCATATAGAGAACTTCAGTTGACAGTAGATTACAAATATAGGTGTTGACTGGGTGGGTGGCATTCTAACCAGGTCCAAGGGCCTCATGGGGTAGGATTTTGGAAGAACTCAAGAAAAGGTTGAGGAAAGTTTGTTAAACCATGTTATATTTAGGGTGCGGGGCATGTAACACTCCCTTTCTTAGGGGTTAGAGATGACTACTAATATTATCATTCCATGATCCAGCTATATCAGAATTCCATGAACATAAGAAACATTTTGAAAATTGTATTAATAAAACTTAATAGTAGTTGCAAACCCATAAGCTTATAAGCTCATAAATTATTAAAGCTATCAAAAGACCTCATATATGAAACTCTCTAATGATAGTAAAACCAAGTCTTGATCTCCATGAGTTAAGTCTAATCTGCAGACCCATCATCAAACTCCTTGTCACTTGAGATTTGCTAAAACATAGAAACAATCAGTAAAATCGAATACTTAGTAAGCAAACATATCACATAACACTCAAAAAATATCACACTATAAACAATATGATAAACCAAGGCCTCATTTAGATTCAGAGATGAGATGAGTTCTAAAAGTTGAATAAAATATTATTAGAATATTATTTTTTAATATTATTATTATTTTAGAATTTGAAAAAGTTAAATTAGGATTTGAAAAAATTGAATTGTTTATTATTTTTGTGTGGAGATTAGGAAAAGTTGTAATGATGAAATTGAAATGAATTGAGCTTATCTTCGAATCCAAACGGGGCCAAAGTTTTCCCCTTCAAGTAACGTGCACAATGTGAACATCATACATAAACACCACATGTAGTCTTTCACGTTTGGATGGCCAACACACAATTATGTCGAAAAGCTTAAACAATGCATGCATGTCGTGACTCTACTCCAAGTCATAAAATTGAATTTTTTTTTTCATGTTGGTTTAAAGTGTAGGTCTTAGTCTATAGGGTTGCAAACGAATTGAATCGAGTCGAATTCTAACAAGGGTACTCGAGCTTGATTAACATGTTTACTCGACTCAAATTCGAACAAAACTCGAATATCTTGCTCGAACTCGGTTTGTTAATTATTAATGTTGTTCGAATTCGGCTCGAGCTCGACTAAAAATAAACAAACTACTTGAGCTCGAGTTACTTGAGTTCGAACTCGATTTTTTATTTTAAAATTTCTAATCTTATCTTTTGATTAATAAAAAAAATTTAAATTTTATCAAAACAAAGAACTCAAACCAATTAACTATTCATCCAAATAATTTTAATTCAAAGTACTTATAGTATAACTTTTTTTATAAAAATAACTTATAGTTATAAATTAATAGAATAATACACAAGATAAATGTAATAAACTAAACTATTTAATACATATAGAAGATATAATAAATCAATAGTTGTAGTTTTATGATATATTATTATACAAATTATCTTATACACATTTTAGGAACATAACATATCTATATTAAATAAGGTTAACTATAGATAAATTAATAATATATAATTAAGTATATAAAATATAACTAACATGTAATATATATATAACACATACGTATATAAAACATATTGTGAGCTTCATAACGAGCTCAAACGAGTCAATACGAACTTATATGAGTTTTGTTCACGAGTCTAAACCGAGTTGAACCGAATTTATACGAGTTTTGCTTGTTTAATATTCGAATCTATATTAGTACTTACGAATATCTCATTTATTAAATGAACCGAGTTTGAACCGAATATGTACGAGCTGAGCTCGAGCTGTTCACGAGCTACTTGTTCATTTGCAGCCCTAGTCTTAGATTACTCATAATCAGCCCATACTAAGGTCCTAAGATGCCATGGTGTCTAAGGTTTGGACTTTTTGAATAATTTCACAATGATGCTTGGTTTAAATATCAGGTGTGTAGTGTTTAGCCTTGGTGAGGACCCTAAAGTCACTTTTTCTTAGTCGAACGCTTGGTCTAAAAAGAAATCCTACAAAAATAATTTACAAACTGATGTGACTTAATATGATGTGCGAACTTGTAAAGCTTTTTTTATTGTAAAGTAAATCTGATGTCTCACATTGAGTCACATCGGTTTGCCAGTTTGCTTTCGTAAGGTCCCTTGGTAGATGTGGCACTTCTCTTCTTGGTATTGTGGTGCTGTCAAATATGGCAGTAACTTTAACATTTAATTATCACCCTACCCTACAAGGCCATGAAACCCTCCTATCAAGTCATTCTACATGCTGTGATTGTTCTTGAACATAGAGGTTCATGTGTTCATGCTTTTCAACTCTTGATCATGTCATTCGAGAGGAGAAATCATGTTTTAGCAGTTCATTGGGTTGCTGATAGCTACCTTTTCATGTCTTTCATCATAAACCATGAAACTTTTCATCCATTTCAACTGAGCTGTGAGTTGGAAGCGCCTTTCCTTTCCAAAGATAAACTAAACCCTGCATGAATGAGAGAGAGTAAGAAAATGACAAAGGAGGATTTTAAGGGATGAATTCTAAGGATTTTGACGAGACTTTTACATGCAAATTCTTGGGTTGATTTTTGGTAGCAAGGATTTGCCTTTTGACTTGTTTCTTAAACGTGTAAGATGTGGACAGCAAAATCTATTGAGAGTCACAACCATAGAGGGTTGTGTGTGTACCCAACTGACTAAGTAGAAATAAGAGTGGATTTTTTATTGTATTTCTTACCTATGATTAGCAGCTTGGAGACTTTTTCCAACACTTCCTTTATGATTTGATGCAATGCCCTTCCTGGAATTTTCTAGATGAGATTGAGGTTTTCCTAATTTACTCTGGTCCTTTATAAGAGTGGCAGATGCCTTTCCTGCATCTTTAACCTATCACATTCCACTAGTCTGAGATGAGCAGGTGGAGAAAAGTTTTTTTAAGCCCCTTCCTAGAGATGGATCTTCAACGCTTGTTCTTTCTAATGTCCTCATTCCTCATGATAACAACCATTTTTAAAAGCTGTGTAAAAGTAGTGGTGAGTTCATTGACAATCTTTAATTTCATCGCGAGGGGCTATTGCAAGACTTTTTCAATTGACTTGGTTTGGCTTTGATCATGCCCAAAAGAAGGGTGGACCTTTTTGTCTCTTACATGAAGTTAGGTTGTAGCCCACAAACCTCATCAGTTTGGAAGATGGTTCCTAGTTGCTTCATTGTACTTGGAGGGAATAAGAAAGATAGAATTTTTAAGAGTTGTAGATGGATGCTGAAGGAGCTCCAAACGAATCTTGAAGGGAGAGCAAAATTTTCTTTCTTATATACTCTCTTCCTTTGAACAGCTTCTATAGACTTTAATGGGCTTAACTTTAATGATTGTTTTGTCTTATCAAATAGAAACTTTAATGATTGTTTTGTATCTTTTTCTACCCCTAGATAAGCTTCTCTCTTGTATCCATCTTGTGTACATGGATTGCACCTTTTGTGCTTCTTATCAAAGTTATATAATTTATAAAAGAAATACATCTCAAAACATGTTGGAAAAGCTTGATTGCTTGAAGTCACACAATCTTGATTAGATAATTGAATCATCTCAAGCTTGTTTTTCAACTTGATCTTTGATCTAGGCTTGAAGTGCCTCCTCCCCCTGGGATCAATCATCTCCATCAGCTTATTTTCCTTCACAAAAACAAGTACCACAAAAGATCTGTTATTGCCTCCTTTTTTAGATTATTTAGACAAAGCTACCTTGGTGGATGATAGAAAATGCGGTTTTAGGAACATCTCTCGGTGAACTTAGCAGATGTGGCATGGATTACCATTACCATGAACTAGATAGATAGATTACATGCTGATGTTTTATGAATTCTGTGACCATCTCACTAACTCAAGAAAGAGCAAAACTCGTATCCTAAAAAAACGCTTATTGAAAAGGTTTGCCAGTTGTCCCGTAGAGAGTGAGAGAAAAAGAGGAAAGAGAAAAGCACCTCACCAAAAGCATACTAGCCTAGGTACATCATGGAAGGGAAGTCCAGACTACATAAAACCGGTATAAAAATGGATCGAGTAGTTCACTTGGGATATATTTTTTTTTATCAGTAAAAAAAATTTAGTGCTCAATAGGCCTTGCCCAGTAGACATACACGAGAACAAAACTACACGGCCTAGCTAAGACGACCCCATAGAGACAATAAAATCATGAAGATCCATGCCATTGAAGTCAATGGCAATGGACTAAGTATATAGAGCGCTAAAAAAGAGCGCTATAAGTTCCACTATTGATCTCTCATTATCTTCGAATGTCTGTGCATTGCGCTCTTACCACAAGCACCACGTGATACATATGGGATTCATCTTCCACACTGCTTTAATTCGATGCGTGCCTCCTATAGAAGTCCAGTTGGCTAGTGCATCCACCACCGTCTTCGGCATAACCCAAGCCATCTCTAACCTACCAAAGACCTCATTCCACAAAGCCCTATCTATCTCACAATGTAATAGAAGGTGGTCTACCGACTCACCCCCTCTTGCACATGCAGCACCAGTCTATAATGATAAATCTCCATTTCCTGAGGTTGTCGGTAGTAAGAATATTTATCTGGTTCAGCTTCGTCTCTTATGTTTCAAATAGAGAGTAAAACAATGAGAGGCTGTTATGTTGGATTTTTGTTTCTACTTGGACTCTTTTGTGCGGCCACAAAAATCGTTTAGTTTCAATTTGCATGATTAAAGTCAGTTGCATAGTGGAAGAAGAACAATGGAAGAAGAACAAGCACTCCTCCCATTCAAACAACACCTTTTAGATCATTCCATTGGTTGTCTTCTTGGGAGAATGAGGAAGATTGTTGCAAGTGGGAAGGAATTAAATGCAACAACCAAACAGGTCCTGTTGTCACCCTTGATCTGTGGGCAGATAGGTTTCTTAAACACCCTAAATATCTAGAAGGTGAGATAAGTTCTTCATTAGATAATACGAAGGTGAGATTTCATGCAGCCAATTCCGATGAATTCTATTAATACTTAAAATGATTCATGAAGCCAACCTGAATTAATTGAAATTTAAACTTAGTTATACTGGTTGGTATTGAAGGGCTGACTTCAGCATTGGCTTGGTTGGTACGATATTGCTAAAATGAATCCATGTATATATATTGTTTACAATATAACAATGTTGAGGACAATGCTGCAGATTGGGGTGCTGGAGGACACGAGAAACCGTACCCTCCAGGGCATTTTACGGGTTCAAAGCTGCTTTAGAGGGCACAAAGCACGCCGATACATTAAGGAGCTTACGAGAGGAATAGCCACTCTTCAGTCATGTAGTCCCCTTTCCATACTTTGCTTCTCTGAAACATTTCATCTGTTTAGCAGAAACTTAAAAGTGCTTGTTAGAATTGATATTGCTACATCTATCAATGCAGTTGTTCGTGGAGACAAAAGCAGAAAGGAATATGCAGTATTGCTTCAGAGACACAGAGCTGCTATTGTAATACAAAATCAGTTGAAAGCAAGGATTGGTAGGAGGAAGTTGAAGAGTATGCATGATGCTTCGATTGTGATACAATCAAGTAAGTATACTGTATAGTAGAGTTCTTAATTTGTCAAACCAATTCCTTTAATGCATGATATAATATTAGCTTACCAAATCAGAGAGGAATAGTTACCCCCTTCCTCCCGAGGTTGAATTGTATAGATTGCAAAAGTAATGCAATAGATTGTTATGTACTTTAGGGTGTGCTTCATTGCAACAACAGGGCATATAAGTTCACTCTCTAGTTGGAGCATAAATATCATGCCTATTATGATCCAAAATCTTATGTACAATTTGATCTTTAGACTTAACATTTAGTTTGCTTAATATCCTATCTAGAATGAAGTGATAATCGACCTCAATATCCTTAGTCCCAATGAAAGAAAGGCTTGATAGCAATATGAAATAGCTGCTTGGTTATGAAAGAATAATCATATTGGAGTTGGAGCTAAGAACAAGCTCCTCAAAAAATTAGGTTTTGAGCTCCTGAAAACTCCCATCATTCCTTTCCCTTCAAATACATCATACTAGGCAAGTGGGAGAACCATCTTCCACACTTTTTTAATTTGTAGGCATCCTTTTAACCGTTTGCTTTAGTGAAGGAAGGCCCACTACTCTTCTGGGTATAATACAAGCCAAGCCAAACCCTTCTGAATAAGTCACTATCCAAAGCATTAACCATCTTGGATAGAGTAAAAGATGGTCAACAGATTCCCCACTCTTTTTGTATATACATCAACAATCAATCACCACAATGCATCTCTTCCTTAGATTATCTACGTGAGAAACTTCCTAGAGTTAAAATGTCCATGCAAACAATGCTATTCTTCTCTAGGGTCAACTCCTGTCCTAGCATCCAGGGTCAATGTAGTCATCATCATTATGACTAATGTCCCTTTGATCATCGGGGTGTCAAGACACTAGTTTTTTTGTGGATTTCCGAATCCATTGGCCTTCTGTTTTTTGTATATTCATAGACTTTACAAGTGTGCTATACATGGAAATAAATCCGTATGATTCTAGCCTATACATGGAGATTATAGTCTAACAAATTTGTATGCTAAATGTACAAGAAGAAATCACATAAGGAAAGAATAATAATAAACGTCTGTCTCTGTTGACAGCCCCCCTCAAATTGATGCAGGTTGATCAACAAGTATCAATTTGCTACTTAAAAAGCAGTGTTGATGGCGAGTGAGAGCTTTGGTGAAGATATTTGCAATTTGTAGTTTCGTGGAAAGAGTGATAACACGAGCTTCAAATGCTTCACGGATAGAGTGACAGTCTACTTCAATATACTTTATCCTCTCATGGTAGATAGAATTGACCGTAATCTGAATAACACTCGTATTATTTGCATGTAAAGGAGTAAGATCGGTCTCGGAGAAGTCTTAACTCAGCAAGCAAATTGCGAAGCTAGATAATCTCGGAACAAGCAAGAGACATCGCTTTATATTCATATTCTGTAGATAACTTAGAAACTCGGTCTTGTTTCTTACTTTTCCAAGAGATCAATGCATCACCCAAGAAAACACACCAACCAGTGATGGAGCGACGTGTATCAACACAACCAGTCCAATCAACATCACTATAAGCAGCAAGGCGATGATAATTGCTTGCAGGAAAGAATAAACCACGAGTAGAAGTATCCTGAACATAGCGTATGATCCTATGGACATTAGCCAAATGGAGATGACGAGGAGTTTGAAAAAACTGGCTGACTTGCTGTATGACAAAGGAGATGTCCGGTCTAGTAATGGTGAGGTAGACGAGGCTACACACCAACTTCCGGTATATAAGTGGGATCAAGAAGTAAGTCATCCTCCTCTTTGCGAAACTTGACATTCAATTCCACGGGAGTATTAACAGAGGTGGCCTTTTGTAGGCCAGCAGTAGCAACCAGGTCACTAGCATACTTATGTTGATTGAGTGAAATACCAGATGAGCTACAATGCATCTTAAGACCAAGAAAATAAGTGAGAAACCCAAGATCTTTCATATGAAAGGATTCTGAGAGATGAGTTTTGAGTTGGCCAAGTAAAATAGAATCGGAGCCAATAATCACCATATCATCAACATAAACCAAAAGAACAACAATATCCATATCTGATTTTAGAAGAAACAAGGAAGTATCATACTTGCTCTGCTTGAAGGAAAATTCCAATAAAGTGGTTCGAAATTAATCAAACCAAGCCCTCAAAACTTGCTTGAGACCATTATAGGAAGCAACGAAACTTACACACCTGTGAAGTGGAAAGCAATCCGGGGGGTGGCTTCATTTAAAAACATTCTTGACACTCATTTGATGTAGTGACCAATTCTTAAAAGCAGTAAGAGCTAGAATAATACGAACAATAGTCATCTTAGTCACATGAGCAAAGGTTTCTTCATAATTGACACCATATTCTTGATTATTCCCAAGTGCAACAAGCCAAGCCTTGCAACGGTCCAAACTGCCATCAAATCGAACTTTTGACTGAGTAGACCCATTTGCAACCCAGAGGAGTAATGGTGGGAAGACAAGGCTCAATGTCCCAAGTGTGATTGGTCTCTAGAGCGGTAATTTCTTCCTGCATAGGTTGTCGCCAACATTCATGCTTGGCAGCTTGTGAGTAGGATGTGTGAATATCAAAATTGGACAATGCAGTAGTAAGAGATGAAATAGAAGTGCCAGAATTGGAATAAGGAAACCCATACTTGTCTGGGCGTACAGACACTTGGGGAGAGCGGTATACCAATGACAATGTAGGTATTGCAACTAACTGAATTTGGACTGTGGTAAGATCAAATATCGGATGAGCCACTATTAGAACTAGTGGGCGAGAACGTCTCCTATACACTATGCTTGGTTTAAAGCGAGAGTTGAGTGAAGGAGAATCCGAGAACTGTTGCTCAAAGGAGGGGAGGACCACAATAGTAGAGGACACAAGAAAGAAATGTTGATTTTTAAAGAAAATAACATTTCTAGAAATACGTGTATGATGTAAAGTAGGATCATAACAAACAAATCCTTGTGACATATTATATCCTAAAAATGCACATCTAACAAATTGAGTAGATATTTTATGTCACTCACAAGGAGGTAAATGAACAAAACATGCACAACTAAAGATACAGAGGTTATCATAATTAGGTTGCTTACCAAACAAGTGAAAATAGGGAGACTATTTGTAGGACTTGAGAAAGTAAATGATTTATCACATGAGTAGCAGTTTTCATAGCCTCAACCCAGAACATGGATGGAATAAAGGATTTCAACAAGAGAGTACATAACACATTCAGAAGGTGACAATTTTTGCGTTTTGACCACTCCATTTTGTTGTGGAGTGGTTGGACACAAACGTTGATGAATAATACATTTAAAAGCTAAGAATTCTTGAAACTCATTAGATAAATATTCACCACTAAAATCTGTGGGCAATGTTTTGATAGAAGTAGAAAATTGATTTTCAACGTGCTAAAAACACAGTGAAAGTACGGAAAGCCTCAGATTTATAACGAAGAAAATAGACTTAAGTAAATCTGCTGTGATCATCAATGAATGTCACATAATATTAAAATTTTTCATGTGAACTAACCAGGGAGGGTCCCCAAACATCACTATGGATAAGATCAAAACAATGAGAAGCTCGACTCGCTTGCAAGGGAAATGGAAGAGTTTTGCTTTTACCAAACTTGCAAGAAGAATACTCAAGAGAAGAACAACTTTCTTTATTACCAAGTAAACCAGAGTTCAAGACATGGGATAGAATCTGAGTGTTGGGATGACCCAAACGATGATGCCACACCATACATAGATTTGGAATATTATTACAAGCAAAAGAATTACTAGGAGAAGAAGACGCTAGAACAGGCACAAATAGTAGAAACAAGCGCTTCACTTAAGGTCCCTTCGCGATCAGCTTTCCCGTTACTTGGTCTTGCACAACAAAACCATCACTAGAAAAGTTAACAGTATAATTGTTATCCACTAATTGACCAATAGAGATAAGATTTGTGGAAAACTGATGAGCAAGAAACACATCAGTAAATTTAGAGGAGATATCTCCGACAGCAATTATGGGCAAAGAATTGTTATTGGCGGTTTGTATAGTGGATTTTCCATCATAGGGCCAAATATGACACAGAGCTGAGGGACTATACGTCAAGTGATTAGAGGCTCTTGAGTCCATGTACCAGATTTTAGTAGGTGTTATCTTGGAATCCCATGGCCAACAATGCCGAAATTAGCATCTGTTGCACCATCTTGGGGGTGAAGTAATTTGTTGTAGAAGTTGGGGAATAGAGGAATCGCCTGGAGTAGAGCCATTGACCGTATAAGTCGCTGTTGGAGGTACAATAACAGAGGTTTGAAATGCTTGAGGCTAACAATTCTGGAGTGGATACGATATTCCTTGATAATTAGCAGTGATATGAGCAGTATTTTTCTTGTAATAGGAGCAGTATTTTTTGGAACTATTAGCAATGATATGCCCATATTCCTTGCAACAGAAACATTGCAAGGGTTTAGAATTCTTAGGCGGTCCTCGGCCTAGGGCAATATAAGCCACAGTTGCTGATCTTGAACTGTCATAAGATTGCTCCAAAATAGCTTGAGTACTAAAATGTTCTTCACGAAATAATTCACCGAAACAAACATCAAGAGATGGAACCGAAGATCGATTCATCAGAGAGGAGTGAATAAATTCAAATTCAAGACGTAGTTTTATAAGAAATTGATCATGCTGGCTAGTCGCATGAAGATTCTGACTAGTCAAAAGAGCGGCAACAGGAACATTCGTTGTAACTAGATCAGAAATTCGTTCCAAAGAGTAAAAAATGCCGAGTAATAATCTTGGATTGAAAGACTGCCATGTTGGAATGTGGCAATCGCATGCTCTAACTGAAAGCAACGGGCACCATTATCTTGATGATCAACCTTCTTCAAGTAATTCTACATAGACTGAGCAGAATGATGAGACCGCAAGCTTGTAACAATATGTGGCTATACCGAACCAAGAAACCAAGACATGATTTGTGCATCAAGCACGGCTCATGAAAGAAAAGACTTGAGATCCTTAGATTTGTCAGAAGTGGATGATTATGCAACATCCATGGTATCAATATAATCCCAAATGTCCAGGTGGCGTAATTTTTTCCTATGAACTTGACATATATAGATGTAGTGTCCATCGCAATAAATATGACCCGAGACAAAGCACAAGCCGCAAAAAGAAAAAAAAAAATGAGACCGAAATTACCACCAGAGTGTTGCTGTGACAGAAGTGATGAAAAACACAAATCAGAGTTGCCGAAAACTCCAAAAAAATAACGGTTCCCAGAAGAGAAGCCCACCATTTCAAGAATCACCTGGCCACAAATTACCACATAGACCAACACAGGATCTGCTGAAAGCCTGAGAAGACTAGATGTGCCGAAAGCCTAAGAAGTTGCTAAAAATACCCAGACGAGGAACAGAAGATGCCGAAATCAGCAAATCAGAGAAGCATATGTGCCGAAAGTATGAGAAGATGCCAACAACACCTAACCCGAAACTGAAGTTGCCGAAGAACTCCAAACCTGAAACAAATGTCTGAAACTGAGAATCTGGGCCATCGAGTTCACGAAGAACAGCACAGAACTTACCGAGAAAACAAGGGAGACACCTCCAAAACCGAGAAGGAAAAAAAAATCGAAGCTTACAGAGAAATTGAGTAGTTGGCTCTTGATACCATGTCAAGACAATAGTTTTTCTGTGAATTGCCGAATCCATTGGCATTCTGTTTTCTGTATATTCATAGATTTTACAAGTGTGCTATACATGGAAATAAATCCGAATGATTCTAGCCTATACAAGGAGATTAAATTCTAGCAAATTTACTAGCTAACTGTACAAGAAGAAGTCAAATAAGGAAAGAATAATAATAGACATCTCTGTTGACACGAGGTAGTGTAACCACTAAGGCCCTCGTCACTAAATAGTTTTCAAATTAAAGGGATGGTTATTATGGGGGATGAGGATGTTGTATTTTGTTTTTTTCTAATCCAGGATGAGGATGTTGTAGAAAGCAGAGACTGAAACTTCTTTAGGCCCTTCCCAAGAGAAGGATGTTCAACGTTCAGCTCCTCGTCCCTAGCAAGTGTAATGCAACTGATTGAAAAATCAATGAAGGCATCTATCTCCCAGTTTTGATCTCTCATAATGATCCGTCGGAGAAGCGTCCTTGGCATGAACAATACTATATATGAGCACGAACAACACCATATTTGAGCACAAGCGTTTTCTTGAGAATCCTATCTGCACACCTCTAATCATGCCAAAATATAATTGGTTCCGTTTCCTACCTCCCAGTCTTTTCTTAAATCAGTTCGAGGTCCATGAATTTTGTTGGAACACCATACATCCCACATGCATCCGTACTGAATCTATTACAACTTTCCACATGGTCTTTTTCTCATTCTGGTAGTGCCAAAACCACTTCCCTAAGAGTGTACAATTAGACAGGAGCAGGTCTTGTACTCCCAATCAACACTCATGAACCAGAGAACATACCCTAATTTAGGTGAAATTTGACCTCTTCATTTAACTTGCTCCACAATATGTCTCTTTGTAGTTTCTCTTGGCCTTTTGTCTTAAATGTAGCTCCCAAAGGAATGCCTTGGTACTTTATGTTAAAGAGGAGACCCTGCACCCTAAATATGATCTAGACTTTCCATTGATTTGTCAAAAGACGAGTTTTTCTGTGTGAATTATCAAAGGAAAACTAGGTTTTCTTTTGATATGAATAGCCAAGATGAATTAGCCTTGGGTATTCTGTATATTCATGTAGACTTTACATCTTTACAAGGAAAGAAATTAAGTTTCCATATGATTCTAGCCTATACATGGAAATTATATTCTGGAAAATATATATACTAACTGTACAAGAATAAATCAAATAAGGAAATAAGGAAAGAAGATAATAGAGAATAACAGAGAGCTTTGGCTGTCTGTTGACATGATTGACATAAGGGAACTAACTCAGTTTAGCTAGATTAACCTTCAACCTGGGTACTGCTTTGGTGCACGAGTAAACCATGCAAATAGCATAGGTGATTTGGGTTAACCAAAGACAGCAATTATCATTTTGAAACTGAAGATGTGATATGTTAAGGGCACCAAATTTCTGAGCACCCACCAAAAAATCCAAGAAAAAATATAACGACCTAGGAAAATGCTAATTTGCTAACCATATTTGCATTATAACCCCAAAAAGACCAATCAATTTGAAATTTCCCTATAATCACTTATAAACCGTAGTGGCGTCTATTAAATAGCCAATGACAGCTTATATGGGGAATGAGCTTCCCCATAAGTGAAGTTCTTCATTTGGATGACAACGTTGGAAAAGATTCCTTTTTTTTCAATAAGTAAATGATTGTATTAATAATTATAGGCATAGCCTAAGCACAAGATGGTATATAAGAGATATCACTTATCTAGGAAGAAATAGTAATACAAGAAAGTCATGAACATCACGGCCGTTAAAATCTACAGCTAAGGCCCATAAAAATAGAGTTCTAATAAAAAGAGATCAAAGTTCCTCTATTGTCCACTCCTTGTCTTGAAGGTCCAATCATTTCGCCCCTGCCACAAACACTACATAATATAAACCATTTTCCACACAGCTTTGATTTGTGGGATGCCTCCCAGCACCGTCTAGTAGTGCACTAAGGCGGGCATAACCCAAGCTAAGTCTAATTTGCAAAGAACTTCATCTCATAGCACTCTAGCAAGCACAACATCCACAGTCTTGCCATTTTTTCTTACACATGCAGCACCAATCTATTATAATTATCTCACGCTTTCACAAATTATCCGTCGTCAAAATCTCGTCCAAAGATGCTATCCAAGAAAACAATGTCACTTTATGAGGTGCCTTGTTTAGCCAAATCTTTCGCCATGGAAACTTAATGTTCTACAACTATGTGAGAGGCTTATAGAAAGAGCGAATTGAGAATGTACCTTTACCTGTGGGTACCCACCACAATGAGTCAACACTTGGAGTGCTTGGTTGCAACACAGAATACAAGAGAGTCAGAGACTAAAAAGTTCCTCAAAGCTACCAACTTCCAGTCTTGGGCCGCCCTATTAAAGTAAATGTTCCATTGGACTTGGTCCCTAGATATCACCATTAGATCAGCCACTGAAGCTTCTTTCTCACTTGCAACACGGAAAACTGAGGGGAATGATTCCTTTAAGGCATTATTTCCATACCAAAGGTTGCTCCAGAATTTTATTTTAGAGCCATTTCCCAACACAAGTCTAGTGTGTCGAGTGAAAATCCCCCAGTCTCGTCTAATGTTTTTCCACTCTCCCACCTCATAAGCTCCACTTACCTCTCAAGTGCATCAACCCCAGCACACCTTCATATTTGCAATCAATCACCAACTTCCATAGGGCTTTCGGTTCTATATTATATCTCCACAACTATTTTCCAAGTAAGACCCGAAAAAAAGATCTTAAGATTTCTGATTCCCAAACCACTAGATGAGATTGGGGAGCATACCTTATCCCAATTGACTAGATGGAAGTGAGTTTATATCCCACGTCACTTCATAAGAAATCATGATAAAGTTTCTCTATTCGGTTTCCCACACTTGGCGAATTGGGAATAGAGAAAGGAAATACGTTAGTAAATTAGACAAGTTGCTCTTGATGAAGGTGATTCTGTTACCTTTGGACAAGTACAGTCTCTTCCAACCAGCCAATCTATGTTCTATTTTCTCGATCACTGTATCCCGTATTGATTTGGCACTTGAGGCAGGCCCCAACGACAGGCCAAGGTAATGCATAGGGAGAAAGGAAAACTTATATCCAAGAGTGTTAGCCAGGTAGTGGATGTTACAAACATTGTCAACTGGCACCAACTCTGACTTGTCAAAGTTCACTTTCAAACCTGATGCTGTTTCAAAATAGAGTAAAAGTGCCCTTAGTGCCCGAACCTAGTTCTAGTCTGCCTCACAAAATATTAGTATGTCATCTACCAACAACAAATAAAAAATGGTAAAGAGTACCCCTATTGGGATTAGCAGCCTAGAATCTAGTCACAAAGACATTAAGGACCACAATTGAGATCATTCTACCAAGCGCCTCTATAACCACAACGAAGAGGAGTGGGGACAACAAATCTCCTTGTCTTAGGCCTCAGGAGCCGTTGAAGAAACCAACTAGTCTAACATTCACCAAAATTGAAAACCTTGTCGTCAAAATGCACCAACTGATCCATGAACACCATCTCCCTCCAAAACCACACCTCCCAAGAAAGTAAAATAGAAGGTTGCAATTAACTTGATTATATGCCTTTTCCATATCTAGATGGCATAGGATATCTATATTGGTGGGTTTTTGTCTACTATCTATGCATTCATTGGCAATGAAGACCGAGTCCGGAATTTGCCTACCCATACAAATGCATTTTGGGGCTTTGTGATGATTTTTCCTAATTCCTCTAGGCGATATGCAAGCACTTTAGAAATTATCTTGAGATCCTGTTCACCAAACTAATAGGCTGAATTCGATGCCTCAGTCTTTTTAGGAATTAGTACAATAAATGTTAAGGCTTTTTTTAATTTTCCCCACCGAGAAAAGTTCTTGGAATACCTTCATTAGATCATCCTTCACCACCTCCTAACATGATTGAAAGAATCCCATAGAAAAACCGTCTGGACTTGGTGCTTTGTATTTTAACATTTTCCTTACCTCTCCATGAACCTCTGCCGCCTCAAAGGGCCTCTCCAACCAAGAGACAGTATGTGGCTCAATTGACTCAAAACTTAATCCATCTGGCTTTGGTTACCACCCCTCTTGTTTGGTAAGCAAATGTTTTTATTCAAGTAAAATCAGAAATATATTCTCGAATCATAGGTGCCTCCATACAAGCCACATGATCTATATTTAGCATCTCAATGTTATTTGTTCTCCTATGAGAGTTTACCACTCTATGGAAGAACTTTGTACTTTGATCCCCTTTTTTTAACCATTAAGCTTTTGATTTTTGGCGCCAAGAAAAACTTCTCCATTAAGGTAACCCTATCTAATTGTGATATCAGCTTTGTCTTCCGAGATAACTCATTTGAGAATAGAACCCGGTCCTCCTGTAACCTCTCCAACTCCTATAGCTCCGCCAACATGGATTTCTTTGGTTCACCTATGTCACCAAAGGAAAGAGAGTTCCAAAGTTTAAGGTCTCGTTTGTTTTCATAGATAAAATGAGATAAAATGAGATAAAAGTTAAAAATAGAATAAAATATTATTATAAAATATTTTTTTAATATTAATTTTGTTTTGGGATTTGAAAAAGTTGAATGATTTATTTTATTTTGTATGAAAATTTGGGACAATAGTAATGATGAGATGAGAGTGTTTGTAAAAGTGAATAAGGCCTAAATTATTTAAGCTTTTAGTTTACCTGCAAAGATAAAACTAGGGGTGTCATGAATCTAATATGACCACCATTACTTGACCTTATCCACAAAGCTTTCAGTTTTTCAACTTCATATTTTCGAACTTAAAGTATCGATGTCCTTCTTGGATAGCCCCACAATCCAACAATATAGGGAAATGATCTGAGCAAAGACGAGACAACCTCTTTCAACATATGTCTAGATAATGGATTTCCCATTCCAATGACACTAAAAATCTGTCCAATTTAGACCATGACTGATTATTGGACCACTTGAATGTTCCCCCCCATGAGAGGAATAACCACCAAACTTGAGTGGGAAATCCACTTCGAAAATTTTACATTGCTGGCCGCAAACTATTTTCTCCTGACCGTTCACTTGGAAACCTTCTAACATTAAATTCACAACCTATGCACCATGGGAGTTCCCACAAGCTATGAACTCTAGCTAATTTTTCCCATAAAAACCTTCTGATGTTGTCCAAGTTTGGCCTATATATACTAGCAAAAGCCCACAAGAAATTATCTTCCACACCCTTAAAAGAACATGCCACCATGAACTCCCCAATGAATTCCTCTATTTTCTCCGTCACCTTTCTATCCCGCATCACTAGAACACCTCCAGAAGCGCCATCCGATGCTAAGTAAGCCAATCCACATATGGACAACTCCAGATATTTCGGATAAGTCTTCTTGTAATAAATTTTGGCTATGTTTCCTGCAAACAGATATTATGTTCGCCTTCCACTCATGAAGCAGTTTTTTTATACAGAGACACTTATTGGCCTTGTTGAGTCCTTGGACATTCCAGGACACAAATTTTGGCTTCATAAATAAGAAGCTAATCCTTTCCCTTTGCAACTAGAATTGCCGTCATGGTTAAGAGATTTCGTTAATCTCTTTAGCTCCCTCTGTTTTTTGGACCCAGATTTTTTAAGCTAATTATGACCCACTTAAATGGCAGTGAGCAACACCATGAATTGTTCTTCAAATCCCTCACACTCCATCCCCACACAACATTGAATTTCCTTCATCGTAGAACCCAATCAGAAACACTAGACTGAGTAGGTAACAAACAGTTAAGTGGTACGGCTTCCCATCTCGAGTAGCCCACTGAAAGCCCATCGGCTTCCCCATTTCCATCTCGGAACTAATCCCACCCTCCCATTTAGAGAGTCCCTGCAATGGGAAAATTGTCTGTGGAGTTCAAAATCTCCTACATTGCTTCTCGAGAGAGAGAACTCGTCGGAGGAAACATCTCACCCCAACATTGCTGGTGGGAGAGCTTCATCCCTGCTGCTTATCGGCATTTTCTGGCTGAGATACGGTTGAGATTCGGCTCTCGGAGATAAAGAGACAGCCAGATCTCTTTTACTGCCAGCGGCTCCTCCGCCAACGCCGTTACCATCTAGGTCACCATTGCATGTTCCTCCTCCCTTCGCGACAAAGTCAGAGCCTTCTCCAGCAAGATACCAGACTCCTGCCAGTGGAAGACCATAGATCTCCTCCTTCATGAACTCTCCATACAGGTTGGGTCTTCATTTCCTTCCTTCCATTTTGCCCCATGGGCTGAGATCCAACGGAGCGGCCCACATGCACTATTGTTCCACTATTGTGTTTGAGTGATGTTTGGGAAGGAAATAATGAAAAGTTTTGAGATTGTGATGATCATCTCCTCTCATCTACGTGCCCAAACATAGCCTTAATTTTGTTTCTTGTAAACATAGAATGCCTACTTTCCATTTCTGAAGCTGGTTTGTGATTTTGAGGCGCCATTCCATCTCATTCAGCCCCTTACGTTCCACGAAATGATTTTTGGCTTCATAAAAACTACATCCGTTGCCCTTCCCTCCGATCTTGCAAGGCCCGAACTTCTCTCTCGAGCTTCGTATTACTGTCCAGTTGAGTCTTTTTAGATCTCTAGCTCTTTTCTTTGCTGAACTGCACTCATTTTCTGAGTTTGTTTGACCAGCCTCTATGGCTGTAAGAAGAGCCATGAATTGGACCACGAAGCCATCACTGATCGCATTTACTAACCTGTGTTTTGGGCCTTTTCTTTTAATATATGAACTTTGTTTATATTAAATCAAGGACCTTTCCGCTTTTAACCCCACAAATTAATCTATACTTCCATTGAAAAATCTAGAAAAATAGAAGTACAAAAAATTACATTTATACCTACGCATGCTCTGACTTCATCGGGGTTGGAGGTGTAGGCCTGAGGAAGGAAGAATCTACCCTGCTGCATGGGTGTATTTTGTTTCAGTACCTTTTATGTTCTCAATCATGGTGATAGCCTTCTTATTAGAGAAGTATCTGATGGGTTTAATTTGGGTAGTTAATCTGGTCTAAGTTGGTTGGGGGTGCAGAGGGATTATTAATGCAACCAAATGGAAACAATTGACTTATTTATGAAAACAAATGAAAAATGAACCTGAGAATTCACAAAGTTGTGCAGCAGCGAAAATTGCGGTTGTAATGCCAAGTAGGACTTTAAAACTTGGCTTTTACATATAGGAATATATTAGTAACTGTATCAGAGTCTTCCCTAGTGTTTGCCATTTGAAGTGAAAGTTGAACCCTGTTTTAGACTCAACTGGCTTGAGTTTGATATTGCGGCTTCTAAATTTCAACTGCCATACATCTTCAATATTACCATAAGATTATTCATGCTTTTGTTGGTCATGTGGCAGTTATTCGTGGCTGGCTGGTCAGAAAATGCTCAGGAGATTCAAGATTACTAAAATCAGGGGGGATGAAGGTACTCCTTACTCATTGACTCTATTCTCTTTCTGAACTATACTATAACTTCTCTACTCTAATGGACTGGTTTGCCGGAATCAGAATCATTACTCTTTTCTTTCCTGAAAAAACAAAATATCACTGGACTGCATTTGCCATTCTTTTTCTCTCTTTATGGTACCAAGTTCCCCTAGGGAAATACTTGATGTTAAGATCCCATTACATGGATCAATTGTTGATCCCATAGGAAGAAAAATCACATGGAGTCACTACTCTCTGCATAAAAATGTTTTTTTCTTAATTCAAGAGTTTACAAGAATGAATTTAAAACAGGCTAACGAGTCAGACGAGGTGCTGGTGAAGTCTTCTTTCCTTGCTGAATTGCAGCGCCGAGTTCTTAAGGCCGAGGCTGCTCTAAGAGAAAAAGAAGAGGAGAATGACATCCTTCACCAGCGTCTCCAACAGTACGAGAGTCGTTGGTCTGAATACGAGTTGAAAATGAAAACCATGGAAGAAGTGTGGCAGAAGCAAATGAGATCCCTACAATCTAGCATCTCCATTGCAAAGAAGAGCCTAGTCATTGATGATTCTGGAAGAAATTCTGATGCGTCAGTAAATGCAAGCGATGACAGAGACTACAACTCGGAAATGGGTAGTAATCATAAGCAAGTTGAGAGCAATGGGCTGAGGCCAATGAGTGCCAGTTTAAATGTAATAAGCCGGTTGTCTGAAGAATTTGAGCAGAGGAGTCAAGTATTTGGTGATGATGCCAAGTTCTTGGTGGAGGTAAAATCTGGTCAAGTTGATGCAAATTTGAATCCAGAACGGGAGCTTAGGAGGTTGAAGCAGATGTTTGAAGCTTGGAAGAAAGATTATGGGGCAAGACTAAGGGAAACAAAAGTAATTTTGAATAAGCTTGGAAATGAAGATGGCACTGTCTTGAAAAGAAAGTGGTGGGGAAGAAGAAACAGCTCAAGGATGAGTTAGATGGGTTACAGTTATCTCAATACTTTTTGGGTCCCTTTCTTTTTTCCTTCGTGACGGTAATGTTAACAAAGTGAGAAAGTGTGGAAGAGAAGGAAAAGCTCAATGATAATCTTAATTTTTGTGTAAAGGGTTTTCTCGTCTCCTCGTTTGTTGGCAGCTCTTTTATATTTATGATTGTGAGCTGTTGAATACCGAAATTGTGAAGAGCATTCGTGTTAGCAACAATTTGGCACCACAAAGAGCCTTAGTATTTCGATCATGTATATCAATTGAATATAGTTCCAAGGTATTTTAATGAAATCCAAATTATCTGGCCATATAATTGCAACGTGTATTTTACAATGTAGGTCGTGAAATATCTCACTTTATCTCAGTTGTCAATGTGAGTAAGCTACACTAGATGTAAGGATTCTATGACATGATGATTTGGGCCAAACTCGGTTTGATTATTATAGAATCAGGGTTGAGCTCGAATAGAGCTTTTTTGAATGTTTGCATAATATATTCTCATGTTTAAACTCAGCTCGATATTCGACTAAAAATGGTTCTCAGCACTTCACTTGACTTATTTATTGTTAAAAGAAAAATTAAGGAAAAAAAAAAATTTTTGTTACTCACATTATACAATTAGATACAAACTATTCTTAAAGTCACAATTATTGACATATACAATTAAATGGTTACAACATTTGTATGGCCACTTGGCTCATACCCAACTCTAATTAGTTATGGAAAGTGCTAGAGGGACCGAAGTTTTTGGACCGATAATGAACCGATGCCACTTGTTCTATTTTGAATGGCCCATATCTAAAAAATAAGAACTGTAGAGTGAAAGTAAAGATTCTAGTCCCTTTCGTTTTACATCATCGTCCCTTCTCTCTCGTAAAGTAAAAATTGGAGCTTTCAAAGTATCTTTCCATTGTCTCTCCTGTTGGAAATATTTTTAAAATATTATATGTATATATATTATATTTATTATTAATAATATTTTTTGGGATTAATTTTTGGAAGTGAATTATTTGGGGAAGAGAGAAGATATAGAAAGTCCTTAAGTTTATTACATTTCGGATATGTTTATTAAACTTGGGTTGGCTTAGTGGTATTTGGGGCTTTAGTTTAACCCCAGATCTTGGATTCGAGCCACGCCTCATTCGGATGAGGGTTCTTTGTTGATTTATCATCGTCTCCCCAAGAGGCATGCGCATGGATAGCATGGCTCGATGGACGGTGACTCTCATCAATGGGCGCGCTCTAGGTTGTCAACGCATGGGTAAAAAGGCACACAACAAGAAAAAAGCGCTCACGCGAAGAACGAATTTCTAATTCTTGATTGGATAACAAAATTTAAGGATATTTGGGATCTAATTTGACTTTATTGTATCTTGGAGGTAAATTTACTTATAATCTGTGTGCATACCAATTATTATTATTGGTGGATGCAAATATTGTTTTAAAGAAATTAACATTGTAACGTGCCTTAAAGTAAACTCACTTACTATTTTTGTTTTGCAGCCTCTATTGTTCTAACATCTCCCCTATCCATCCAAGGCAAAATCGAAGTGAATAAAAACTGCACATGCGCATGGATAGCATGGCTCGATGGACGGTGACTCTCATCAATGGGCGCGCTCTAGGTTGTCAACGCATGGGTAAAAAGGCACACAACAAGAAAAAGAGAAAATTCAACGCGCAGAAGCGCTCACGCGAAGAACGAATTTCTAATTCTTGGTTGGATAACAAAATTTAAGGATATTTGGGATCTAATTTGACTTTATTGTATCTTGGAGGTAAATTTACTTATAATCTGTGTGCATACCAATTATTATTATTGGTGGATGCAAATATTGTTTTAAGGAAATTAACATTGTAACGTGCCTTAAAGTAAACTCACTTACTATTTTTGTTTTGCAGCCTCTATTGTTCTAACATCTCCCCTATCCATCCAAGGCAAAATCGAAGTGAATAAAAACTGCAGCAATTTGCCTCCCTCCATCGTCCCTTCCCTCTTGTTGCCATCGACGATAAAATCGAAATAAATAAAAATTGTAGCACTTTCCTCCCTCCATCGCCCCTCTCCTCCTGCTTGTGTCCACCGCAAAATCAAAGAAAGTAAAATTGCAGCTTTCTATGGCAAATTACGATCTCTTAATTTCCATCCGCTTTTACAAGTTGCCAGTAGGAGACACTGTCGAAGTGCTACTACCACAACCCTTGGTGGCATGGTTATGAATAAACAGTCTAATAGGTTCTTTTCTAACTCATGCTTGAGACGTTGACCAATCCCACCAAAGATAGTGGATTTATCTAATTAGACTCAGAATGGCCAATGAACGGGCAAATGTATTGGTGAATGCATGAATCTCACCCCTTTATTCTAGCATCCAATATATTGAATATTATGTTATGCAAAATAATCAGTTGTGCTGGAAAATCTTAGCCGCCTAGGAACGAAGATCTTAGCCGGAAAATGACTGCCGCACGAATGGAAGGATGAGAGGGGTGGGTATCGGATGAAACTGGAGGTGGAATGGGTATTGGGAAAAACTTGATGAAAATGTGTGAAAGTAAATGTTTTTTTTTTCTAATTCTTAAAATGTGTGAAAGTAAATGTTTTTTTTTCTAATTCTTTCTTCTTTTAAATTATCGTGGGTATCGGACAGAGCTTTTGATGAAAATATCACGTGATCGATTGATTATTGGTAAAAGTCGTGGAATCTGTAGAATCACCCATTAGTTATACTTGTATAAGAATTATTTATACACATATTTATCATAACTGCTACATAGATTATATAGTAAACTATATGCAAATACAACATCACGTATTTATAACATGTACGTGTTAATATATGAGTAAGCTAATGAGTCGACATTTATACGGCAAGTTCACAAACTTTAATTGAGTCAACAAGTTTTATATGATTTTAAATAATATAATTGAGTATAGTTTTTTGTTCTCGAACAATCTATTTAATAATAAAAAATTAGTCAAGTTTAAGTTATTTAAATTGAATTTGAATAGGCTCTTAAGTAGCATTATTTATTTACAGCCCCAACGACAACAATTATTAATGAATGAGAGAAGTAAAACATACTGAATTTGTTAGGAATCTTGGACCTCCCAAATTCCCCCCACCAAGATATACTTTTGATAGAATAATAAGAAAAATAGAGAAATAAATATTGTTGAACTCAAGGTTTCAAGTTTCATGTAAATGTACACATGGATTTTGATGATAACAAATGACTTCAAAGAATAAAGGAGTCTCAAGCTCAAGTTGTCCACACAATATAATCAAGCACATCAAGGAAGCAAGCATGAGCAAGAAGAGAACAAGTTCACATTAAAATCATAGAGTAATTTTGTAAATCTCTTAAAAATTTAAAATTACGATTAAAGCTCAAAATTAATATTTTATCATAAAAAATTAAAATACATTTTCCACATGTGCATGAATATTTTGAAAATTAAATTTGAAAATTTTGAAAGATGATTGATTGTCATCTTTCACATGTGCATAACATGATTAAATGTTTGAATTTTGACTTGTCATCTTTCACATGTATATGACATGATTAAAGGTTTGAATTTTGAAAATATTAAGATGATTGATTGTCATCTTTCACATGTGCATGTTTTATTTGAATATTTTCAAAAGTGATAGATGCTTTTCTTGACTTATGTAAAAGGTAGATGTCTTTGTTTGAAAATTTTGAAAAGTAAAGTGTGCTCCTTTTGTCATATGCAAAAAGTAAAAGATTATGTTTGAAATTTTTGAAAAGTAAAGTGTGCTCCTTTTGTCACATGCAAAAAGTAAAAAGATTAGATTTGAAATTTTTGAAAAGTGAATGATGATGTTTTTGACATGGGAATCTTTTCAAATTTGAAATTGAAAACTCATTTGTCTATAAATAGCTCACTTGAGTTTTGCAAAATATATAACAAGAGCTTACACATCTATTGCTAAGTTTTGCATCATTTCTTCAAAGCTCTCATTCTCTCTTTTCTAAAGTTTTGAGTCTTAATTCTTGTTCTTGTTGAGAGAGATATAGGTTGTGCTGTATTGTTTCTACCTCACTCATTGAGGAGTGTACTTTGATAGTCTACCTACTATCAACTCTTGTATCAGTAAAAGGGTGTGTATAACCCTTGTGTGTGTAGAAGGTGTTCTACATGGAGAATAGTTAAATCACCAAGTGTGAGGTGATTGGAAGTGTAGAAGGTGTTCTACACGGGGAATAGTTAAATCACCAAGTGTGAGGTGATTGGAAGTGTAGAGGGTGTTCTACACGGATTCTTTGGAGCGGTGTTGTTCAAAGGTGTAATATGTTTCTATCTTCACCTAAAGGAGATTGAATAGTGGATTTGGGGATCCTCAAGAGGTAGCTTGAGGCGAGGACGTAGGCAGTGGGGCCAAACCTCGTTAACATACTGAGTTTGCTCCTCTCTTACCCTTACTCTTTATATTTATTATTGTTTCATATTTTGTTTATATTTTATATTATATATTTGATTTATAATTGTTATTTTTTTTAAATACAACTCAATTCACCCCCCTCTTGTGTTAGTCATCTGGGCAACAAATATAACACAAGAATTTACGTGGAAAACTCCCAAACCAGGAGAAAAACTACCAGACCCAGAGAAGAAAATACACTATGTGAAAAATTGTTACAATCATACAATTTTTCTCCTTACCCAAACGACACTTACAAAAACTTCTACCACCAGTAAAACTCTAACTTTCACTTCTTTTCCTTTTACATACAAAAAGGATAACAGAGGAATTTTACTAAAATCAAAAGTTATTAGATAAGTTTCTGACTGGTGTAATTAACTAAGAAGGTGAAACCTCCTTTTAGGCCATGGGTCTTGCCCCCTCTTCCTATTTTTCCCATGTGGGACTCTAGCAAAGGAGCAAAACCCAACAATCTCCACCTTGCGACTTTGACTGATTCCACAGCCACGCTCCACCGCAATGAGGATCTTCATAGCTTCCGCTATTATACTCCATCATAAAAGCATAACCACTCAGAGTAAACCAATTCCAAGCATTTCACTTCGGCCCATGTCGAAAATAACCTTACTAAAAAATTATGGTGCAACTTCCACGTTTGGCTTTCCTGAAAGTTCATCAGCCATCGACATGAATTTCCACCACACACTCTGCATCAATGCCAAACCAATGCCCGTGTGCAAATTTGTGGAACAACTAACAATAACACATTTTTTATCATGGCAACTTTGGGATTCGCGTCATGCCGTAAGGATATACATGTCTCTTTTTCCATGGAGAGAGACACGATGTTAGCTTCATACCAGTATTTCTATTTACTGACTTGGAACCACTTGCCGAACCCATATTTCTTATTGTTGACAACTTTTATTGACGTGCCCAGGTTGTACACACCTCCAGCAAATTGCTGACTTTATGGGTTGGTCGACGGCTTGTGTAATTCTGATGGAATCAAAATATCCCTGACTTGCACTTGCTACAAGTCAAAATTGATTCTCCCATCAACTTTCTCTACCTCCATTCTTGACATTGCTTCGATGAATTTTACCGTAAAATGAATAGTACCTACTAAGTAAGTTCTCAGGAAAGACCGATCTTTCCTAGACAGAACTTTAAGGTTCCCAGGAAAGATTGGAGGGTCACAACAGACACACTTAAAATTTCCAATCTCCTAGACAAAACCTCCTTAGACCGTACGTATCCACACTACCATACCGAAACTCCACCCTGCCAAACGAACCTAATAGCTCTGATACCATTTGTTGGGAATCTTGGGCCTTCCAAATTCCCCCCACCAGGATCTACTTTTGACAGAATAATAAGAAAAATAGAGAAATAAATACTATACAAGAATTTACGTGGAAAACTATCAAACCAGGAGAAAAACCACCAGACCCAGAGAAGAAAATACACTATGTGAAAAATTGTTACAATCACACAATTTTTCTTCTCACCCCAACAACACCCACAAAAACTTCTCCCACTAGTAAAACTCCAACTTTCACCTCTCTTCTTTTTACATACAAAAATGACAATAGAGGAATTTTACTAAAGTCAAAAGTTACTAGATAAGTTTCTGACTGGTGTAATTAACTAAGGAGGCTAAGCCTCCTTTTATAGGCCATGGGTCTTGCCCCCTCTTCTTATTCTTCCCATGTGGGACTTAAGCAAAGGAGCAAAATCCAACAGAATTAAGGGGAAGCATATTAGAGTTGGATTTTGACTCTCTTAGAGTGGGAACCTCCAACTTTGACCTTCAACTCTAATTAAAGTTGAATTAGAGTTGGAAGTTAGATTGGACTTCAATCAGGAGCCCACTTTGACCCAATTCCAAAGCATCAAAGTTAGAGTTGAAATTCATACTTCGGAGTGAGGTTGGAGCCCAACTAGGAGTAGGGCCAGAGCTAGCTATGGGACAGGGCCTTCTTTTAACCAGTTTTTGGACCTTCGTGTATTTTTTTTCCTCTCGATCAGCATTGTTTTTAGGCTTCATTTGGTATTATATTTCAACATTTTTAGTTTTTTAAAAAAAAACCTTTCTACGCTATAAATTACCAAATACCAAATTATTACACAAATTACTCTAAATTCCTTAAAGGCATACATGATTCATTAGTCCATAGTTAACAAAGATATTCTAAACCCATTGTAAGGTGATTTCCTCCCCATCGGTCCACGTAGTAAGCCCACGGAGAATTACTGAGAAGTGATGAGTGTACGAAAGTGCACTCTAAATATCCTAATATTTGATTAAATTGTAAAAATTGAAAATAGAAATAATTGAATTTCACTTCTTTTATTGAATTGGATTTCTATTTACATTGAGATGCATTTAAACATTATTTGTCTTCTTTTATTTTTATTCTTTATTTTATTTTATTTTATTTTATTTTTATTTATTTTATTTTTATTTATTTTTATTTCTTTGTTGGTGTGAAGGAGTGAAAAAGATCAATATGAGTCCCACTAACATGATTTAATTGGAGAACTTGATACGACACTTATCATTTCATGGGCCTCATCTTCAAATCAAACAAGCCGCATGATTTTTTTATTCAATTAAGCCCATGCACGTCCACATGATTTTGAATAGGGCACGACACTTGAAGATAAAGAGGAAATCACAAACACACACACACACACATATATATATATATATATATATATATATATGTAACCAGACTTGGAGACGGGATAGAGACCTGGAACGAGACCTGGACGTTTTAGCGCTGCGTACACGAAGGAGAACGAAAATCCATGGCTGATTATTCTTTGATTTTTCTTGAAGAATTTAAATTGTCTATTATGTGCATGGATAACTAAATTCTCATGTAGGATTAGAGATGAACTTGCACACTAGATAGTATTTTTAATTTATTTTTAATTCATGTATTTAATTTTCAATTATTAATACTCTTTGTTTTATCATTCTCAATTTATTATTAGTGTTTTTTTTTTCTAAATAATCTTGGAATTTATTTCATTTATAGATTCAGTCATACTTTTTTATTGAATGAATTTGTTCTTTGATTATATTTGGATCTATTAATTATTTATATTGATTTAATTTTCTGCTGCAATATATCTTCTTGAGTATATTGTCGTCATTGGATTTTCTCAATGTGGATAACAATTTGTGTGATTTAAAAGTGATGAATGGTTTTTCAAAGAGTTACATTTGATTTAATTTTTGATTTATAATTTTATATCTTCCGATTGAAAATTACGGAATTGAATTCTCAATTGAATTATTAGTGAATTAAAAATAATTAAAATACCGGATATGTGCAAGAGATTCTCGACACTCTACTGTTCGTCAACTTTGATTACTTTTCCGTTAATTACTTTATTTAATTTTAATTTTCATTTAAAATCAAATTTTCTTTTCTTATTAATTATTTAATATTTTTTTAAGTTTCTTTACTATTTTACTACTCTTTTAGTTTATCTCCCTATGAAATCGACATCTCAAAGCTGAACTACAATTACCGCGTTATTCTTTGGGTGTTATCAAATTTTAACGCCGTTAAGGGTGTAACCGGTTTGATTTAGTCCGGTTTTAGACAAAATTTAGACCGAACCAGTACCACTGGTTTTCTATTTTTTAAAACCAATTACGCACTGGTTACCTCCCAAAACCGGCAGTACCGGTTTTAGTCCGGTTTTTTGGTTTTGAAATTAGTTTATATTAATGTATTAGATTATTAATATATATATTAGTATTATTTATAATGATTAAAATAATTATATATTAGTATTTGTTATTGTAAGTTTAATTTTTTATAATTATATCATTGATAGTTATAACTAATAGTATTAATATTAACTCAAAAACAATTGTATTAGTATTAATATATCATTATTTCATATATAATTATTTTGTATAATAATTTATATATAGACTTAAAATATATTACTAATAGTAATATAATATTATACTATTAATATTAGGCCATAAAATATAAATTGTAATTAATTTACATTATATACTAATGTATAACATATTATATATAATTAAAAAATATTTTATATTACGTGTCATATTAAAAAAATTAGTTTAAAATATATATTATATTGAACCGGTCCGGTTCGGTCCGGTCTGATTATAAAAAGTTTAGAACCGGAACCGAACCGGTACCTACCGGTTTTAACATTACGAAAACTGATTACGAACCGGTACCTACCAAAAACTTAACCGATTCTACCGATTTGAACCAGTCCAGTCTGGTTTATCGGTTTTTCGGTTTTTTCTTATATCCATAGGCGGCGTTGCTGGGGAGACGGTAAAAAAATTGTTAGCTAGTTTTTTTAGCAGTTTGTAAACTCACTAACTTTGTTCCCTTTTCTTACTTGCTGCATTTTTTAAAATTTTTTTTTATTCTTCTCTTTCATAGTTTATTTTATTTTATGTTATTATTATTTTTATATGTTGCGTTTTTTTTCTTTTATTTTTATTTTTCATTGTTATCTTGCATGCATAATAGGTATAAGAACGCATTAGATCGATTTGTTTGTAGGCCTGTGTTAGAGTAAGATTCAGAGTCTAATTTCTCTATTCATTTGTTTGATAGTCTTTCTGTCTCTAAAAATATGAGTGAACACGAAAATCAACCCACTAGGACTATTCAGGATTACCTCCACTCCACACACACAACCACACCATCATGTATCATGTTTCCATCTAATACTCGTCAACTTGATGTTAAAATGGGGGTGATACAGTTACTCTCCACTTTTCATAGGATCGAAAATGAAAATCCTTATGTACATATTAGGGAGTTTGAGGAGATAGTTGTGACTTTTCATAGTCAAAATACAACTAATGGCATTGTGAGACTTAAGTTCTTTCCTTTCTATTTGAATGATAGAGCTAAGAGTTGGCTATACTCGCTGAGACAGCGACCTATTGAGTCGTGGAATGAGATGACTCAGACTTTCTTTAATAAATACTTTCCCCAACATAAGACCAATGCCTTAAAAAGATAGATTTTTACATTTGCACAAAAGGACAGTAAGACTTTGTATATGTCTTGGGAGAGATTTAAGGAGTTATTGAGTATGTGCCCTCACCATGGATATGAGAGTTGACGTTTAGTGAGTTGCTTCTATGAGGGACTTACACCTAGAGAGCGCCAATTTGTGGAGATGATGTGTAATAGTGAGTTTTTGCAGAAAAATCCTGATGAGGCCATAGAGTACCTCAATGAGCTTGCTAAAAAGGCTCACACTTGAACTGGACCTAGTGCTACTGAGAGCATAAATAGGTCATGATCTACAGGGAACCAGAATGGTGGTAGAATTTACCATCTCAGGGAGGAAGACAACTTGAAGGCTAAGGTTGAGGTGCTTACTAGGCAGTTAGAGTTGTTAAAGCCTAAGGACTTAAAGCCAACACACTTGACTAATCATGCAGAGTCTTCTGGATCATGTTTTGTGTGTGGCGGGGTAAATCATCTCGCCCAAGAGTGTCCCACATTTGCTGAGATGAGAGGGTTGTATCAGGAACAGTGTAATGCCTTAGGTATGTACCAAAAGCCTTTTGCACCCTTCTTGGAGACTTACAATCTGGAGTGGCATAACCACCTCAATTTTAGTTGGAAGTTTGAAAACCAACCACCTGCACTGCCTACACAGCCCACTAGATCATACCCTGCACAATATCATGCACATTCATCTGCTAGGAGTCCTTTAGAAGACACTTTGCATGCTTTTATTAAGGCACAGGGCAAAACTAACCAAAAGTTTCAATCTTTGATTGCGTAGGTTGTGGAAGAAAACAAGGAGATAGAGAGTCAAGTGACCAAATTGATGAACTCCTTGAGTGTGATTGAGCGAGGTAAGTTTCCTTCTCAAGCTCATTCCACACCCTATGGTCAACATATGGCACAAGAAAACTTGAAGGATGTGAACGCTATCGTGACTCGTAGTGGTAAGTCATCACAAATCTCAACAATGGACAAATCAGAAGATGTGGAGAATGATCAAGATAGTAGTACTGCCGAGCTACCCAAGGAACCAGAGGTGACAAAGAGCAATGTTAAAGTACCATTCCCTCAAGCTTTGAAATCAAGCAAGCTAACTATAGATCCTAACAATGAAATCCTGGAGAATCTTAGACAGGTAAAAGTCCATCTTCCTCTTTTGCATGTAATTAAACAAGTTTCTACTGACGTAAAAGTTCTCAAGAATTTGTGTACAGTTAAGAGGAAGCACTATGTGAAGAAGACAACATTCCTAACAGAGTGCTCTAATTGAGCAGCAGATCCCTCCCAAATACAAGAATTCTAGGTGCCCAATCATCGCATGCAGCATTGGAAATCAAGAATTTGGACAAGCGTTGTTAGATTTAGGAGCTAGTGTGAAATTAATGCCTTATTCTATTTATTTGCAGCTGGGGTTAGGGGAAATCAAACCAACTTCTGTGGTATTGCAATTGGCTGATCGTTCAGTTAGAACACCACAGGGTGTGGTAGAGGATATTTTGATTCAAATTGATAAATTCTATTATCCCGTTGATTTCCTAATTTTGGACACTACCTTTGATGTTGACTCTACCTCTGAAATTCCTTTAATTTTAGGTAGACATTTCCTTGCCACTGCTAATAATCTTATCAATTACAAGAACGAGCTTATGAAGCTGTTTTTTGGAAACATGACTCTGGAGGTGAATGTCTTCTATATTGCAAAACAACCGGAGGATGATGATGGATGCCATCACACATATATGATTGATTCACTCATGGATATGAGAGTTTTGGAAACTCATGATTTTAATCCCCTTGAGCATTTTCTTGTTAATTCTGAGTTTGACTCCATTACTAAATTATCTGATATAGTTGATATTTGTTCTATTGTCGACATTACTCAGGATTATGGCACACAAAAATGGCAACTAACGTTCAAGGAGTTGCTTGAGAAAGTGAAAGACAGATTCTTTCAAGTATGGAAGTACCTAAAGTTGAATTGAAGCCTTTGCCTACGGATTTGAAGCATGCTTTCCTTGGTCCAGATGATACTTTTCCTGTTATTATCTCATCTGAATTGTCTAAGTCTCAAGGTGAGAAATTAATTCGAGTTATAAATAAGTATAAGTCAGCCTTAGGTTGGAGCATTGCTGATATAAAAAGTGTTAGTCCTTTGATTTATTAACATAAAATTAATTTGGAGGAAGAAGCTATGTAGAGACCCACAACGTAGGTTTGATCCCACTATGAAAGAAGTGGTGAAAAATGAGGTGTTAAAATTGTTAGATGCATGAATCGTATATACTATTATTGATAGTAAATGGGTTCGTCCTACACAGGCTGTTCCTAAAAAGTCTGGTGTTACTGTAGTGATGAATGACCTATGAGAATTAGTCCCTACTAAGCTTGTGACTGGGTGACGAATGTTCATTGATTGCAAAAAATTGAATGCTGCCACCTGGAAAGACCATTTTCCTCTCCCTTTTGTTGATCAAATTCTTGAGCGTGTAGCTGGTCATCCTTTCTACTGTTTCTTAGATGGTTATTCTGGTTATTATCAAATTGAAATTGCATTAGAAGACTAGGATAAAACCACTTTTATTTGTCCTATTGGCATTTATGCTTTTCGTAGAATGCCATTGGATTGTGTAATGCACCTGCTACTTTTCAACATTGCATGATGAGTATCTTAAGTGACATGATTGAAAATTGCATGGAACTTTTTATGGATGACTTAACTGTTTTTGGATCCTCTTTTGATGCATGCTTATTGAATTTAGAGAGAGTGTTGACTCGTTGTGAGGAGAAGGAACTGATTTTAAATTGGAAAAAATTCCACTTTATGGTACCTTTAGGTCTTGTTCTAGGGCATATTATTTCTTTTAGAGGGATAGAGGTTGATCATTCTAAGATTGAATTAATCTCTAAGTTGCCTACACCTAAAACAGTAAAGGATGTGAGATCCTTTCTTGGTCATGCGGGCTTTTAAAGGAGGTTCATACAGAATTTTTCCCTTATATCCAGACCATTATATGACCACCTCCTAGCTAAAGATGCCCCATTTGAGTGTACACAAGCTTGTCAAGAGGCCTCTAAAACGCTAATTGACAAGCTTACCTTAGCACCCATAATGTAGCCATTTGATTGGACTTTGCCTTTTGAGATTATGTGTGATGCTAGTGATTATGCTGCAGGTGCTGTTTTTGGACAGCGAAGGGAGGGGAAGCCCTTTGTTATTTACTATGCTAGTAGGACTCTAAATAATGCTAAGATGAATTACTCAACCACTAAAAAAGAGTTGCTAGCTTTAGTGTTTGCTTTGAATAAATTTTGTTCTCATTTGATTGGTTCTCCTATTATTATTTTCACAGATCATGCATCCCTTAATTATTTTCTTACAAAGAAGGATGCTAAGGCACGACTAATACGATTTATTTTACTTTTGAAGGAATGTGACATCATTATCAAAGACAAGAAAGGAGTGGAGAATGTAGTGGCTAACCATCTCTCGAGGCTCACATTTGAGGAAATTTTTGACCATCTACCAATCAGAAATGATTTTCCTGATGAGCATTTACTTTCTATTGCTTCTCTACTATAGTTTGCTCATATTGTGAATTATTTGGCTATAGGTGAAATGCCGGTAGATTGGAGCGCTTAGGATAAGAGAAATTTCATGACTGAGGTACGTAATTTCTATTGGGATGACCCTCTTCTTTTTAAATACTTCCCTGACCAAATTTTGAGGTGTTGCAACCTGATGAAGAGATTGCTAGCGTCTTGGAATTTTGTCACTCCCAAACTTGTGGAGGCCAATTTTCAATAAAGAAAACCGCTGCAAAAATTTTGCAGTGTGGATATTATTGGCCCACCTTATTTAAGGATGCAAATATCTATTGTTATTCATGTGAAATGTGTCCAAAATTAGGAGTTATGTCCCATCGTAATATGATGCCTATGAACCCAATTTTAGTGATTGGAATTTTTGATTATTGGGGTATTGATTTTATAGGAGCATTTTCTCCTTCTTTTGGATATCAATATATTATTGTGACAGTGAATTATGTGTCAAAATGGGTTGAAGCAGCAACTTGAGAGAACAATGATAATAAGACGGTAATTAAATTTCTTAAAGAGAATGTGTTATCCGGATTTGGTACACCACGTGCTATCAAGAGAATGTGTTCTTTTGAAACTTTGATGAAGAAATATGGGGTGGTACATAAAATTTCTATTGCATACCACCCCCAGACAAATGGATAGGTAGAACTTGCAAATAGGAAAATTAAGCAAATTTTAGAAAAAACGGTAAACTCGAATCGCAAAGATTGGTCTTTGGGACTAGTTGATGCGCTTTGGGCTTATCATACAGCTTTCAAAACTCCCTTAGGCATGTCACCTTATAAACTTGTTTTTGGAAAGTTTTGTCCTTTACCTATGGAGTTCGAGCATCGAGCTTATTGGACTATCAAATATTTCAATTTTGACATAGGAGAAGCAGGTAAGTTCGGAAAATTTTTATTGACCGAGTTTAGAGGAGTTAAAAAATGATGCCTATGAGACTCTAAAATCTATAAGGTTAAAATGAAAGAATTTCATGATAAAAATATTTTGAGAAAAACATTTAAACCCAATGATCGAGTGTTTTTATATGACTCTAAACTCCATAAGTACCCAGAAAAACTTCAGTTTAGGTGGATCGACCCTTTTGTAGTAAAGAATATTTTTGAAAATGGGATGGTAGAAATAGGGGATCCTAAGGATGGTAGGATTTTTAAAGTAAATGGTCAGCGCCTTAAAATATTAATTGATAGGTAAGTTTCGGAAGTGGAAGAGATTCCACGTGCGGACCCAGTCTATCAACCTTGACCACACCACGCATGTATGTTTTCTTTTTATTTATTTTGTTTGTTTTTTTCTTTTTCTTTCATTTATTTTTTTCCTCTTCTTTTTCTTTTCAGTTGCTGTTGATTTTCTTTGTTTTTGTTTGTAGGTTAGTGTCAGTTTGTCATTTTAATTTGCCATCTTTGGTGCTTAGCGAGTTGCCCACGTCCTACATCATGTGTATTCTACCCTTTTTAGTATCCTCCATTCAATGTTGATTGTTAAACATTGAGGACAATGTGTTATTTAAATTGGGGGTGGGAATGCAAATTTAGCATTTAAAATGCATGTTGGAACTCTATGGCATATTCCGTGTGCCAATTTTTTTTAAAACTTCCCTAACACAGGCACCTTTTCACATGTGTACTCATGTTCATTCATAGTCATCTTAGTGAATTCATCAAACCCATCTTAATCATTTTACTGAGGCATTCACATAACTTTTAATACACCTATCCAAACTTTATAGTAAGATGGTGGTTTGACGCATGTAGCTAGAGAACTCTTTTGCTTAAGTATTCAGGTGAATTTTGGGAGAGGATTAAGAGGTTACAAATGTAGAAATTGTGATAAGCGTTTATTGATTTGTTGAATTGGACACTTCTTTTGAGAATATCATTACATGGTCTATGGTAATTGCCTAATTCCCCATGAGAGTGTGTGTACACCCCTTGTCAACTCCATAGAGAGAACCCCTACATGAAACACTGTTATACCCGTGAGTTGTGGAGTTAAACCTTTTGCTTGAGATGTTTCAGATGTTGCATGTGTCACGGTTTGAGGTTAGATGGATATAGTTTGAAAAACACACACACTCTGTGGAATGCTATATATGAATTAATTGCGATTGGGTTATTGGGTTCCTAAGATTGCTGTGATATGTGATTTTGGAAAGTATGACTTGGTGATTTCTCTGTGTGATCTTCTTTGGTCTCTTCATCATTTTTGCATGAAAATTGCTAGAGACTAGCAATGAGTAAGTTGGAGGGTGTGATGAGTGCGCGAAAGTACACTCTAAATATCCCAATATTTGATTAAATTACAAAAAATAAAAATAGAAATAATTGGATTTCACTTCTTTTATTGAATTGGATTCCTATTTACATTGAGATGCATTTAAGCATTATCTGTCTTCTTTTATTTTTTTTCTTTATTTTCTTTATGTTATTTTCATTTATTTTTATTTCTTTGCTGGTGTGAAGGAGTGAAAAGATCAAGATGAGGCCCACTAACACGATTTAATTGGGGAACTTGATACGATACTTATCATTTCATGGGCCTGCATATTCAAATCAAACAAGCTGCATAATTCTTTTATTCAATTAAGCCCATGCACGTCCACATGATTTTGATAGGGCATGACACTTGAAGATAAAGAGGAAATCACACACACACACACACACACACACACACACACATATAACTTGACTTGGAGACGGGACGAAGACTTGGAACGAAACCTGGACGTTTTAGCGCCGTGTACACGAAGGAGAACGAAGATCCATGGCCGATTATTCTTTGATTTTTCTTGAAGAATTTATGTTGTCCATCATGTGTATGGATAACTAAATTCTCATATAGGATTAAAAATGAGCTTGTATACTAGATGATATTTTTAATTTATTTTTAATTCATGTATTTGATTTTCAATTATTAACACTCTTTATTTTATCATTCTCAATTTATTATTAGTATTTTCTTCTTCGAATAAATTTGGAATTTATTTCATTTATAGATTCAATCATACTTTTTCCATTGAATGAATTTTCTCTTTGATTATGTTTGGATTTATTGATTATATTTGGGTATATTGTCGTCGTTGGATTTTCTCAATTTAGATAACAATTTGTTTGATTTAAAAGTGATGAATGGTTTTTCAAAGGGTTACATTTGATTTAATTTATGGTTTATAATTTTATATATTCTGATTGAGAATTACGGAATTGAATTCTCAATTGAGTTATTAATGAATTGAAAATAATTAAAATACCGGATATGTGCAAGGGATTCCCGACACTCTATTGTTCATCAACTTTGATTAGTTTTCCGTTAATTAATTTGTTTAATTTTAATTTTCATTTAAAATCAATTTTTCTTTTCTCATTAATTATTTAATATTTTTTTTAGTTTCTTTGCTATTTTATTATTCTTGTAATTTGTCTCCCTGTGGAATCGACACCCCAAAGCTGAATTACAATTACCGAATCTTTTTTTGGGCGTTGTCAAGAAGCAAGGCAAAAAATCCAATCTTGAACGATCAAGCCCAAATGAACTTGTTCTGAAATGTGATAGTGGACCTGTAAAAGGCCTATGCCTATGAGCCAAGCATTCCCATAATGTGATGCCCGCGTGAGAGAACAGATAATATTGAGGAGATGGGATTTGTTGCGCTGACTCCCCCTCAATAGCACCATGTCGTTGAATACCTACTCAGGCAGTACAGTGGGAAATAAGAAAAGTCCTTGATCTCTTGACAACAAACATGGACGAGCTACCAAGAGCGTTTTGTAGGGTAAAGCAAATCAAGGAATCATGCCGCATTAAATGGTGCCATTACTCTGATTGCACATCGTTCTAGAAGCCATGTTGCGTTAAAGGATCTTGACTAAATTGAACAGTTGAAAGGACATGGGCCCCACAGGGCAGACATGAACTATCACCTAGAAACCTAAGATAGAAAAAACTAATTTCCAAGTACGAAACTCTATTTGAACTATCTAAACTTACGCACAAACTCCAAAGGTGATATACTAAATTTGGCATTGGAGAATCTCCGGCCTCCACTAGACCTCTTTCCTCCGAGTTTCCTTTGTGTGTGCAGGTGAAAGTCCAAAGACTCGAGTTGCTGAAACTTGACCTAAAGCCATACGAAACATGATGTTAACAGTGGTGCTGTCTATGAGATTCCTATAAATTTCACGTGTACTTTTTATGCCTGAGATAACTATTCTCAAATAACTCGAGAACTAGAAGAAGCAATATCCAGAAGCATGTAAGCAAGGCTAGTCGCAATAGAGGAATTGGTAGAGAAGTTGACCACCAAAGTGAAGACCCTTTAGAAGGAAATGAGATGCTTAAGACAAGCTCCCATGGACTGTAGAATGAAGCTGAAGCCAACAATAGTGAGGGCGAGTTGCGCAATCTCAAATGAAATACGAGGAGATGGTGAATAAGATGGACAGATTGTTGCCAATTGAGCAGATGCTCAATAGCACTGGCCTACCCTACAGCAAGAAGGTGATGGTCATGCCCTTGCATGTTAAAATTTCAATTCCTCCTCATGACATGTATAATGGGGTGCAGGACCCTTTCAAGCACTTGGAAACCTTCAAGGCTCAGTGATCCTGCATGGTTTCCCGGGGGAAGTAGCTTACATAATTTTTCTGTTGACATATATGTTCCTCACATAATTTATGGCAAGTAGGAGGAGAAGACGCCCCATGGCGTACCTCCTCACCATCAAATAAGAGGAAGACGAAAGTCTGAAGGCACGTCTAGATTTAACAAGGACTCTATGACCACCGACAACAAAGATGAGAAGATAAACTTGGCTCCACTCCTAAAAGGAGTGTGGTCCCGATCCCAATTTATAGTAGAACTGACAAGAATAAATCTTGCCACGTTGCGAGAGTTGATGGATTAGGCCAACAACTTCATTAACGCCGAGGATACTCTCCAGTCTTAATCGAGCCAAGAAGTAAAGAGTCGGAGAAGGCAAAAAGAAGGAAAAATGTTCCAACAAAGGTCGAGGCCCACGAGAAGGCAGATAAAGGCCCACGTGATGACATAAGTTAGGTTAGGATGACTCTACAAGAGGCCTAGGGCCTGGATTTAACAGGCCAACACACACCATCCAATGAGATGATCGCCAACCTACCTAGGAAGATAGCTATAGGATTGTTGGTTGCCATTACTGCACTTATCACCAATCCACCACCCATAACACTAATGATTGTCTCTCCTTAAGAGTGGAAAGAGAGCAAGTGGGGCACCTTAAGTAGCAACACCCTCCACCCCGGAGGCTAGAGCTAGAATGGAGGAGAAGATTGCGGAAAGGAGCATGGACAGAGCTAGAATGTTGAGGTGGGAAGAGAGTCCAACACAAAGGACGACTGCAGAGACCCTAATATAATTGTCCACATGCACTACTGCAAAAAGGGCCACCCTTAGGGAAGATAAGGACCATTGCAAGAGGATTCGGTTGTAGAGGTGTAACCTTTTCCTACCAAAGGGCGCATGCCAAGCGGGTGAGGTACGAAGAGGTATACTCAGTAGAACATCGCCCGAGCAAGTATAGGAGGTGTGAATTGGATCCCATTGTCTCCTTTAGAGAAGCATACCCCCACGTGATGCCTTGGTGATAACAATGTTGATCTCCAACTTTACCACTCGGAAAATCCTTCAACAATAGAAGTTCTGTGGACATCCTATTCTGGGGAGCCTTTACCCTGATGAGAATATATGTCACCTAAATTCTGTTGGTCCACATGCCGCTGAAAAGCTTATTCAGAGACATGGTCCAACCTATCAGTACCATCACATCTATCTTGGCAGGCAGCACCTCTTACACGGTCTCTGTCATGGTTGACTTCCTGATGGTGAAAGCACATTCCTCCTACAACTCCATAATCGACATGCTTACCCTCAACAACTTATGGGTAGTAATGTTGACCTATCATCTGAAAATGAAGTTCATGACCTCTGAGGGGTGGGAGAAGTTTGGTTAGAGCAGGTTCCAGTGCGAGAGTACTACATCCAAGAGCTGAAATAAAGGGATGGCAAGGTCAATGTTGTCCACACCATGGGCGATTGCAATAGTACATATCATTCACGAACCCTACAGAAGGAGCATGACATACACCTTACATGAAGTCCTAGTAGGCCTTTGCTCACGGCTCATCTTGTCGGGCTGAAGGGAGAGTAGGGGTGCATAGTATTAAGTATGAGGGCGAAGCAGGCTGAAGCTCTCTTGTCGAGAGAATTTTGTATATTATAACTTTCTTATGTTGATAGTGTAAAGTTCTATTTAATGAAAGTATGGCTTTTCAGGAGCAAAACACGTTTTACCCATATCGACTCTTTACTCTACCAACATAAACTCCATCAATATAAACTTCACCAAAGTGATCTCCAGTAAATGTAAACCTTATCAACAAATCTCCACCAGCCTAATCTCCATGTTTAGAATCTCCATCAACAACTTCTTATCTCCCCACGGGGTACCAAAAGGATGGGTTATGCCAAATGTAGTTTTATCCCTCTCGTGGTGGAATGTAAGAGGCTAGCTCTTGGCTACTCGATATTTACATTTTTTGTGAGTATCAACAAGTAGGAGTGGGTCCAATCCCAAAATGCCCAGTACTTACGTCCTCGTAGGACCAAAGGGCGAGATACGCCTATAAGGCCATCTTATATTTTCGTGACGAACTGACCTAATACTTACCTTTTCTGTGATGTCAATGATTGGGAGCGAGTCCAATCTCAAATTGGCTGACAACTTATCCCGCCCATATCATGACAAAGCGCGGATTGGCTTCTTAGTAGTCTAAACAAATTACCTCCTCGAAAGACTAAAGAGGCGGGCTTGGCCTGAGACATCCTGACTCCTCCCTCAATGGAGTGCAAGTTTAGTCTTTTGATTACCTTACATTACTCCTGGGATGCCATGTCCAACAATGAAATGACAAATGGCTAAAGCCTTACACCTCAGAAAAAATGCTCAGGTTTGCAAGTTTCACACTCATAAATTGAAGGTAAAATTATGATTCAGCGAAATATCAAACTCCTCAACACTTGAGGAGACCAAAAAGGAAGTTTTAACCTAAATAATATTTCTCTCTCTCTCTCTCTCCTCGCGGAGGCCAACCAATCTCTCCATAACACGACTTGGATCCCGAGGAACTCCACCCTCCATGCCTTTGACATCAGGTTATGACCCTGATGAATTGTGGTAACATGTGTATTCATTTTTTCAGTGGCATTCTAAACTACTTGAATACGTGGTGGCTTGTTCCTTCTTGAAGAGGTTAAAGAGAAGGAATTGGCCTATCGTATCTTGGCTCTCTCCTTGCAGACTCTTGTTCATGACATAGACAATGTTGCCTCTCACTTGATATGCCTTTAAAGAGCACAAAGACAACGTTATGACAAAAAAAAAAACCAAAGAAAAGCTGCGGGAAAGAACTAGCATTCGAGACTGAGCAATGAAGAAGAAATGTCAATTTTATTATTAATGTCACAAAGTACAAGTAGAAGAAAATGAAAATACATCAATACTAATGGAAAAAGATAGCGAGAGAAAGAACTGGCATTCAAGGTTGAACAATAGAGATAAAATGCAAAATTTAGTAATGTTTTAACAAGGAACTTTATGAAGAAAGGAAATGGTGTAGTCAATTCTTCATAAAGAAACAGAAACAAAAACTAAGGTGCAATGATGCTAGGATTAGGCTTAGGAGCGTTGGGGTCTTGCGCAGGCACATTAGGGTTGGGGTCAGGAGTTTGAGAGTTGTAAGGGAAGGCATCAAAAATAATATCTCTACCCAAGGAGCAACTGTGCTCAAAAGTGTTGTCGTTCAGATAAAACTTGGAGGGGTTTAGGACTCTTAAATGTGCCTCAAATTAGCTTGAGAATTCTCTAGAACGTGGTCCCGTATCCTTTTGAGGCCTTCAATGTACGTGTGTGACCAAGCCTGGTCGTGGGCAAACACAACTGACCTCAGTTGCCTACCTAGATGAGGAACAACATCTTGGACTTGGGACAGGTCGCTTCATAGGTCAGCAATGATCAACTCCTAGGTGGCTTGGCATTTCTTAGCCCCCTTTAATTCCTTGGATGCTTGATCGACCTTTTACTTTTCTTGCTCAGCAGCAGCTAAACCAGTTGCCAGAGAATCTTCTTGTCCCTTAAAGGTTTTCAAAAGGGACTGACGATCTTTTTATGACTATTAGAGTAACTAGGCCTTAGGACCTCAACGGTCCCTCAAGTTAGTGTTATTTATTTGCAACTAGCTAAGCGATTACTAAAAGGCTACCTCCTTCACAATGAGATCATCAACTTCCCCCTTGGATGAACTTTTCACCGTCGACTCAGTCAAGACATCATTATGAGCTAACACGTCCTACTCTTCGCCATGTTAAGCATGACCTTCAATGCATTCTGCCAGCAATAAAGCTACTTAACCTGCCCCCAGCTCTTTTTATGAGCAAGTTGGGTCTTCAACAGCTCCACCTGCAATCACTTCTTCTCCTCCATTTCCTCCCCAGGCACATTGCATGTTTGGTCGAGCTAGCAAAGAAAGGACTTGGACTTCCCCTTCAACGACCTCCTGGCGATCTACGATGAAGGCCGTCAACTGAGATGTACCTTGTCACCAACAATAGCAACCACAAAAATAGTCAATAAAGGATGCTTTAATTAGCAAAAGGAAGGAGTAATACCAAACAAGTGTGAGAGACCTCATAGAAGAAGCCCATCAAAGATTTGGTCACCCACTTAAAAGATTCTGCTCTAGCTTCTCTCACCTTTGGTCAAGCTAGGAGGGGAGCAAACTCCATGGGACTTTCTTTGAGGGTTGGCTGTGTGGCTGGCTTCGTATCCCCCTCTGCAGCACTAGTGGAGGACGGTAAGGAAAGGTGACCCTTGACAGTGGAGACATTGCCTTGATTTTGAAGCCCTTGTCTCTCACGGGGGCTTTGCAAACTCTCTACCTTGACCTCTACCTCCATGGCCACTTCAATCTCTTCAATGGGTAATTCTATGACAGGCGCAAGGGAATGAGCAGTAGTCATCATCTTGAAGGCAAGGTTAGGAACCCCGCCTAACTTGTGCCCCCTTCCATCCCTGTGGAAGCTCTATCAATAGACCACCATGAGATCACTAATGGCAGCTATAGAGTCAGAGCCCTCATTGGAGGCTGGGCAAGACGAGATTCGGTAGAAGGAATGCTCTCTATGCTTGGGCAATAAGCCCTTGAGTAACCCTCAACATCATCCTCAAAGGCTTGGCCTCCAATGATGGAATACGCAGAGTATGTATGTAAATGAGGGAATCATCTCCACATTCTATTCAGGAGAGGGTTGCACCAAAGTATGGTTATTCCTTTCGGGACAGTTTGCATAGGCCAGTTGGCGCAACCAGCGTCGTTGGGACCACGACCAAGGGGCCCTTATTGCCCTTCGACTGGCACCTTTGGGACAAGGGAACATTGAGCGTCAGCCTGCCGCTAGTTATATTGCCTTGTCTTTAGAAACCACACCCCATATGGCCAAGATAGGGAATTCTTGGTGCATCTCCCATCCGACTTGAAACTCTCATCCTCGGCCGAACAGAGAAAAGAACTTAAAGTCCCAGTCCTTCACTTTGCGATACCGTGGTTCCAAGGAGATTAGGGCGTGCATTGCCCTGAAGACATAGATATTTCCCTCACGTTTTAAAATGTTATGAGTGAGGAGAAAATCGTGGCCAATAAGTTCAACGTGCTCCGAATCAGACTCCAATAGGGCTCGCCGCCTAAGGGTGTAGCAACATATCAAAACCCTCTAGGCATTTAGGTGGAGTTAAGAGGGAGTTAGTCCAAGACGATATACTAGGTTGTGAAGAAGACGAGGGAAATGTAACTACAGCCTGCATGAGAACATGCTAGGGAAGTGGGCAACTGTTTAAGCGTAGACCTCATTGTCAACTGCACCATTGCGTGGCCCAGGAGCATGAAAACTACCATATTCAAAACTTGAAAGGTAGAAGCCAAGGATGACAAGGACCCAAAAGTGACGTTTGAAATATAGTTGCAGCCGATGAAGACCACTAGAAATTTTAGTCTAAACGGCCTTCTTAAGAGCCATTAAGGAAGCCGTTGAGAAGAACGAACGAAAGGAAGAGAGCATGTGCAAGGTGAGTGAGGAAGTTAGAATGCAAGAAGACAAACGTGTTATAGAAAGAATCGATGGCAAAATGACATTTATATAAGAGGGAAATGACAGTTGGTTTTTCGTTACAACTTGTCAGATAGGGGGGAATACGAAAGGGTTTGAATCCCATGAAATGTGAAATGCAAAGCGAAGGGAAAAGAAAAGTTGCCTGGCACCATCAACGTTGAGGGGATTGAAAGGATGCCATCAAGTACAAATTCAACCATCAGACAACATGCCAGTGAGGTTGAGAGAGAAAACGTCGCCTAGCATCACTAAATAAGAAAAAGCCACACGAACCTAATCTAGGGTCCTGGGCTTGAAACATGGAGGAGGATCTCCATGGCCATGATGACGAGAATACTAAAGACATAAAAATGAATGCCAAGAGGAATTTTCATCGAACTAGTCCAATAGGAATTGATAGGATAACTGTGAGAGGATTTTGTCCCATTGGCCCACATAGCAAGCTTGCGAGGAATTATTGGGAATTAAGGTAGAAAAGCCCAATCCTGCACAGTCAAGTCCAAATGACCTTATTCTAAAAGGTGTTCGAAATCGACTAAAAGGCCTATAGCTCGCAAGCAAAGCATTCCTATGACATGACCACCATGTGGGAGAGCAGACAATATGGAGGAGATGAGACTCAGTATGCTGGCACTCCCTCGATGATACCATGTCCTTCATTACTTGCTTAGACAAGAGAGTGAAAAATAAGGAGATCCCTTGATCTTCTTATAGCAGACATGGACGAGCTGCTAGGGGCATCTGTAAGGTCAAGCAAGTTAGGGAACCACGCTACATTAATGACGTTACTCTCTAGATCGCACGATAGATTAATGACATTGTCCCAGAAACTACACCACATTAAAAGGTCCTGATTGAAGTGAATAGCTTAAAGGACATGGATTCTATAAGGGCAAACCCGAACTGTCCAACCCAGAATCCTAATATAAAAATCAATCCTCATGTATGAAGAACTCTCTAAACTTACGCACAAACCCCTAGGGTGATATACTAACTTTGACATAAAAAACTTCCTGATCTCCATCAAGGCCCCAAATCCTTTGAGTTTTCTTTGTGTATGTAAGTGAAAGCCCGATTGCTGGAACCTGGCCCAAAGGCGTACGAAACCATAGTTTTGAATTCCGTTTCGTTCTGGCCGGAATGGCCAGAATGTTCCGTTTCGGTGTCTCAACCGGTGCACTATACTTCATTGTTTCATTCCGACTCGTTCCGGTCATTCCGGTCAAATTCCGGCTATTCCGATCCAAATTTGGCTTTTCGGTCCCTATTCCGGTATAGATTATTTTTGTAATTTTTTTGTATTTGAATGATATTTTTTTTTAAATTTAAATTTAGATGATATTTAATTAATTCTAGAATATAAAATATATATATACTTTATAATTTTAAATATGTTTTTTTAATATCATTATTTTTTAATATTTTATCTATTTATTTATTTTTGTATCTCAACTCAAATTTGTTTTCAATTTCTATTGATTTTATAAATCTTCAATTTTTTCTAATATGTACACATGTACTTGATATATAGTTACATATATATGTCTTTATTCTATTAGTTGTTAGTTTATATATATATAAATATTTATTATAATATATAATTAATTTTGAAACGGCACACCGAAACAGATCGGTACCGAAATATTTCGTTCCAGTGCCTCAACCGGAACGATCATCGAAACAGAATTCAAAACTTTGTACAAAACACAATGTTAATTTCCATAATATAATTATAACACACAATCTGTATCCATCAATTATCTGATATAGTACTAACTCATTAGTACATAGCCATCATATAAATTAGGATTCAATTATGCAACCTAATATGACAATGCAAATCCTGACAAAAGTCACCCACTAGCACAATATTTGTAGTTGTATATAACAAATTACATCAAAAAATCAAATGGACTATTAGACAATAGACCATTAGACCATTTGCCTACGATCATCTCCAAGGGTCAAGGCTCCAATAACATGTCAACACAACAACTTTGACTTTCCCACATAGCCCACACCTAGACTGTAAATCATTGAAATCAATTATCAACTCCCTCCCATTGGTCCACAATAACTAAACCACAGCACAGTCTAAAATCAAACGACAATCCAATACAGTCACCCACAGCCAAGTGAAACAAAGAACTATATAATTACTATAATTAAACATTTTTTTAATAATCATAATTAAGCAATTTAAAGTTAAACTACCAAAACTAGTAACTATAAGATAGGTCATCTTCACTTTTCAAGTTTCCAATTTTCCAAATATCCTGCATTCTTAAAAAAAAAACAATTAGAGAAAATACCACCAAAATAAAGGATAATAAGTAAGTTAATTATTAAAGAGAATGATACCACTGATCGACCGGTAGCAACTAGCAAACTCAAACAATATCTCTCAATCCTCAAAAAGTATTATGGGTTCATAGATAGCTCTACAAAGTAAGATAAATTATAAAAAAATAAAATAATCTCATATAAATTAGAGAATAAAAAAAATATAAAGTTATGTAATTAGTCATTAAAACTAGTAAACTACAATAACAAAAGCTAGTTAATTACTCAACTCTAAGCCTATATCTCTTAGCATTGTCAACACCATTCCTATAGGTGTAGACCTTACTCAATTTTGCAAACAAATAAGGGTACTTGTAGTTCTCGTAGCACTAAAATAAGCATCCAACACCCGACCTTGATACTAAATACAAACTTGGAGGCAATCAGTTGAAGGAATGAAGAAGACATCCTAGGCTACTCAGGAAAGGACTAGAAATTTGGTGGAATGAACTTTTTGCCAAATTGAGATATTAAAAGTATCGTTTGGTGCCTCAACCCCCACCATAAAATATCATATTTTGATATTATGTGATGCTTGGATTAGATGATATCTTCGCATCAAAACGAATGAACTTAAGGTATGTGTGTCATCCAATGAAGTAGGTTTGGTTGCTCCACCAACACTTCGTGGCTCCTAACTTCGCTTGAAGACTGACCGATGTTATTGTAATGGCAATATAATTCGGGGCTAGAGAGTGTCAAGCAGCTCTTCCCTAGCCCTAAGGATAACTCCATCTTTGTTGATAGTGAATTTATTAAGATCGACTCTGCCAATGGACGTAAACTTACTTGGAGCCTAACTACTTAAATCTTGATATTTTGTATATTATTGTTTGCTTCCACTTTTATAATACAAATTAGTCACTGATAGCCAATTAATTCTAGCAATGATCATACAACATCATAAAGATGCAACATCAAAAGATGAATATAAACATTTCTTAATCAGTAAGTATGCCATTTCGTCACATAATCATCTCATCTAATTGTCTCTCCAATCAAATTAACATTAAACCATCATCTTCATATGTGCTAAACCTTTACTTCCCTTAAACCACCAAGTTTGTTGCTTACAATAGAAATCTTGTTTGCAGTACTCCTTGATAGAAGAGTATGATAAGCAGATGGAGTAACGCTAAATGCTCTAAGGAGATTCATGATAAAATGTGAGATCCACTATAAAAGAGGGGTAATGGGTCTCGCTTTTATCAAAACAGATGCACGAGACTCGCACAGACTAAACTAACACAAGTAATCTTTTTCAAGTAGATGCATAACAAAATCCTAGTCTAAGAGATATTGGAGCCCCATTATTCCCTACCCCAAGGCGCATTACAAGTCTTTCTCAGCCAAGATGCAACATTGGGCCTTATGAGGCACGAGTGCTGAACAAGAGTACGGTAGGAGCTCATGACTTGAAGGATAAGAAGTATTCGGAATGCAACCAGATTCGCTAGGAAGATGACACATATATAGTACAGTGAACATATTGGAGTTTACCTCTATATTTATATTTATCTATTTTATTACAAGATTTTTAGTCTCTATGAGTCAAATTATTATTTTATTTTTATTCTCCACATGATCGGAAAATAGAATAGCTAAGTTTTCTTTGCAACAATAACGTCTTGATTTCATTATGATCTTCATCTAAATTTAGCTGTAAGTTTTTTTTTAATGATAAACAAACACAACTCTTACAATCAAACAAAAATTTGATCACCCTATGATCTTCACGATGAAGCAGCAATGCTCAAGAAGCTCCATTTTACATTGTCATATTAATGGCAAAACTCGACACTATTATGCCATCAAAACTTTTCGAAGAGTGCTACAGCCTACAGTCACAAATGAATTATACAAAAATAATTTCACAAATTGATGTAGTTTCATATAATCTGTTAAACCTATTTTACAATAAAAGTAACTTGACAAACCATAATCCATATCAATGTATAAAATTATTTTTATATAATCACTTTATGGCTTATAATATTTCTCTTTCTGAAAATATTGTAGCAAAAAAAGATTAAGAAGAAAACAAACACCATGAAAGTGGTGCCATTACATGGCAGCCTAAACTCTGAGCAAATACACACTAAGTTCAGGACCACCAGCACCATCAGGGTTGATCATGTAAAAGGCATGCGAGTGATCTTTAGGTCCAACAACACGCTCAAACCTGGCTCTCATATACATGAGCTCCCCTTCAGACCCAGCTCCATTCCCACTAGTACTCCCTGGTAACACTCCAGCACCCATTGAAATTGGCTCCACAGCTTTCAACACCTTCAACTCCTCAGCCCCGCAGTCACGCCTCATCGCCAACCCGCATTTCTTGCCATTGCAGTATGTCCTCCACAGGGTCTCCTCCAGTAACTTCTTACCTTTCTTGCTCTCCATTCTCTTCTCACACTCCAAGGCAATGCGGACCATCCCCGATGCCATTTCCCGGACCAAGACGCTTGTTGGAGTTGCGAGCTCGATAAAAAATGCTGGGTCCTGCTTGGCATCCTCTTGAAATGAAATATGGGCATGCCCTCTTCGATACCCGAAAAGGGTACCTATCACTCGGGTGCTTGATCTGCTCTTGCTGAAAAGAGTAAGAGTACATCGGAGCTTAGAATTTGACTGCTTCTTCCTTGGTGCTGACACAGAAGAGATTTCTACAGGTAGGGGGATTCCAAACTCTTCATCTTTGATCCCTTCCGCACAGAAATGAGAAGATGAGCTGAAGGTCAGTACTTCTTCCTCATCATCATCATCAGTCTTCTTTTTCCAGTGGAAGTACCTCCTGGAGAAAGAGAAAGAAGAGTCATGAGGAGCACTCTTGGCTGTGACGAGCTTCATCTGGGCAATTGAACGAACAAGTAAGAGGCAAACTCCTCAAATAAGGACTATGAAGAGTTTGCCATGAGAAACAGATAAGAAATATATTCACTTGTGTTTAGAGTATCCAGAGAGTTGATTTTATTCTAATTTTTCTAGGCCATTTAGTCATGGATTTGCAGTACTGAAAAGGGACTAAGAAGAGAATCCTTCCAAAAGGAAGGTGAGCAGCCCCACCTAACATTGACAAAACAAAAAAGGAAAGATCTTGGCGGAGATTATTAGAGACAAGAGCAGAAGAAAAAGCAGAGAGATGGAAAGAGACCAGAGACAATAATGTCTTAAGTGGCGGAGATTATTAGAGACAAGAGCAGAAGAAAAAGCAGAGAGATGGAAAGAGACCAGAGACAATAATGTCTTACGTTATTACTTTGTTTATCAGCTGTGGTGGGGACGAAGCTGGAAGATATGGAGGGAGTGTGGGGTACAGAGGGAGGTAAAAGGAGGCTTGGCAGTTGCATTGGAAACGGTTAAATGACAGGTAAAAGCATACCAACCGTACCCACCAGAGCCACCCTATTACGCTGCCGTTTCATTCCTTTAATGCTCCCTCCTCCACTTCCACCAAAGCATTGAGTCACCATTAGAGGCCACCATAGTGCTTTGAGCCTTTTTACGCTTGCAAGAGATTGTCGGGTTGAGAGAACGCCAGCGTCGGTTTTGACATGATATCAACCGGAATGTGATCTCCAGATTTTTCATTAATTGGACCTACGACTGTCCCGAACCACTTTCATGTCTGTTTTCAGCTTTAATTTCCAGTCGTCAATTAAATATATAAACAACTCGAACATAGATTAAATCAAAACTATTTTCATGTCTATCTTTCTTATGTTATTTGTTTTTTTAAAAAATTTATCAATTTGCTCCTAGCTCTGTAACAATTTTTTATATTTTTTATAATTTTTTCTTTATTCATTTTGAATAATGAGATTAGATGAAATGATTTATAAACAGTGATAAATTATTGAATTAAAATGAATTGAATTTGAAATGAATTAAGAGAAATCAATCTCATATCTTTATCCAAGCGGGCCTACAGTTCCATCATTTTCTGTGAGATTATGTACGGAATGTGCTTCGTCCACAGATTAGTTTATCAAATTAGGTTTAGTTGTTCAGTTGTATCAGATCCCTATGTAAACAACTCTATACATGCATATATATGATATATATGTATTATATATATTTTCCACGGGACCAACTAGTATCACGGATCAACAACCTATGATCCACGACCAACAACTTGAACTAGAATTTTTTCTTTTTCCTTTTTTGTGAGGAAAAAAAAAGATGTTGGGCGGAACTACTAATAACACGTCACAATGGATAGCATAGACGTTGGTGAAGAAACATCATGGATTCAAGAGAGAATTTGTAAGATTCTTCTGCAAATACTTGAGAGTGTGTGCCTATGTGTGTACGTCGTAAGTTATAAAAAAGAAAAAGTCGTAAGTAAGACATGCTCTATAAAGAAAAAGTCCTCCACAAATAGGTCAAATATCTAGGTCACCAACCAAAATATATTTATAAAAAAGACAGAATTCCGGCCAATATATTATAAGTTTTGCTTATTTGTTTTTTTATTTTTTAAATTTGGCCACGTGGCATGTGAAAAGTTTAATTTAAATGCATATGGAGTAAGTTTCAGAATCTACTGCCTGCAACATATAGAGATGATGATCTCTGTACTTGATGCACTTCTGATATTCAAGTCAGCGATAAGTAGATCAATACGTTATCACCAAGATAGTAATCAAGATGATTGCGTTACCTGAACATGTTGCCTGCTCCTTGTATATATAGGCGTAGGTGGTTTTTTATAGACACTAACGATGATCATCCCGTTGGGTCTTATTTTCATATTTTTTCGACTTGATGCTCAAACTGAGAAAGTTGAATTCATCCCAACTTCATGGGTCAGTTATCCATTCCACCTATCTGGAGGTTACGAGATGGAGTCTTATGAGTCTTTAAGACGAAAAATTCTAGAGATAGACGCTACGGATAGACGCGGGACAAACGCCGTTGATGTGACATAGTACTAGAACCAAACGATGTGTTTTACTCAGTTTGTCATTCCTTTCAGTTGGAAGAAAGAAAATGTTGGTCATCTTCTTGAGTAAACCCAGGAACCCAAAAACAGAAGCCCCAAAGAAAATGTTGGTCATCTTCTTTAACTAACTCCTTAAAACCAATGAAAATTCCAATAGTGAAATTTAAGATTTCCGTCGTTCTCAACCCATAACTCAGGTCCTCAGTCTGATCCCCAAGTGACAAAAATAGATGGATCCATCTCCTCTACTTTTCTCAAACGTTGAAACCGAAAATTACATAAAACATCATACTTATTAATGGATTCAACCCCACCTTCCCATCCATCGGTGCCGCCCGGTTGCAAATGAAATGGGCCACAATGTTGAAATAGAAAGTCAGGAAATCGAAAATCCAAGACCCAGTGTTTATCTCAAAATTATGTGACCCAAGCAAAAATGGACAGCGGCTAGCGACCGGTGACTTGGGGTTTTCCTTCTCTTTCTCTGCCTTCTTTTGCCATTAGCCCACTCTCTCAAGGCACCCATTACAGTCTTTTGCCATTATCATTTCCATCTCATAGGGAGAGAGAGATGAGAGAGAGTGGGACCGGGAGTGAGCAAGAAAAACCAAAAATGGGGAGAACAAAAAAGAAAAAAAAGGCAAATCTTCTCAAAAAGAACAAACATTATTGTAAGAGTAGCCACCGGAGAGCTTAACGAGGGTGGATTTGAACTGAAACCAAGACAAGACTTGGGAAGGAATCGGAGTTGATGAGGGCAGGTTTGTGAGGTTAACTTTGAGATGAAGAGATTGGCGAGATAAGGTCGGAGAGAATGGCTGTAATGCCCTAATGGAAGGCCCAAATCATATGGCCTATATTTTAAAAAGACTAGTCAATGATACAATTAGAGTCCCATTGAAATCTTATAAAGAGCAAGAACTTCTCATTCCCAAACAATGTGGAATCCCATACACCACCTACCATTCATTTTCATGGGGTATTACAATCTATCTCACTTAAATGCCTGACATTCTCGTCGGGCATATCCATTATAGGTGGTACGGTTCAAGTCCCACATTTCTAGTTGGGATAGATTCTGATACCATTTGTAACGCCCCAATGGAAGGCCCAAACCACATGACCTATACTCTAAAATGATTAGTCAATGATACAATTAGAGCCCCATTGGAATCTTATAAAGAGCAAGAACTTCTCATTCTCAAGTAATGTGAGATCCTATACACCACCTACTATTCCTTTTCATGGAATATCACAATGGCTGCTTCGTTTTCTTTTTGCTTCTTTTATCTTTTATCTTTTAATTAATATAGTAGTGCCACGTTAGCTGTTTATATCTCGACTGTACTCAATGTTTGTCCGTATGGGAACTATTTTAAGACTTCATCAATTTGATCCTTATCATTTGTTGGGTTGGGACTCTAAATTAGGACTCGTCCTTATTAAGGGCTAAACGAGTCCTTCCGATTACCCCAATAATTTCTTTGTGTGGATGCAAGAGCATTAAATTGTTGATGATGCTACCTTGCTTGTCTGTTGATCTACCTCATACATGGGATATAACAGCTAAATTTGGACAAACTCGACGATCATCTAGTGGGTGCCTGACTAACACCCTTTCTAGGTGGGAACTTAGTAAGCACCCCACTTGGCGATATATTTTTCTGGGCCTTGGAGATTTCAAACATTAGTGATGTTTTAGTGACACGTGTCACTCAGCCAACCTCTCATTTTTTTTTACATCACTAGATGATGTAATGATGAAGTTGTCAGCCTCATCTGATTTCCTTTACTTGATTATGTAACTGTCACTCCCTTACTCATTTATAACCTTCCTTTCCCTTCTTCCCGTTAATTGCATTAGCATTCTTTCCTCTCTCCCTTTATCCTTGTTGTCGTTGCAATTTATCTTGGTTTATTCTTTTCCCTTCGTTGCAAAACCTTAGCTTTCATCAACTCGCAATGGCCTAACGAAGCTCTTCACAACCTCCCACTCAAGGCACCCCTTCGTCAACCCATGAATTGTCCATCCAAAGGGACTTTCCTTACTTTGAGGGTGTTGATTAGTGCTCCATCCTCTCTCCCATGGGCCTTCCTAAGCTGCGAAGCTCCTACACGATCCTTGAATCCATGACTCTTGAACTATCGGGGTGCCATTAGTAGAAAATGTTTCGTTGAGAAAGTAGCCTTATCAGTTTGTCTTGGTAATTTGATTCAAGAAGCTAAGAATTTTCTTGTGTTTTCAAGAAGTCAAGATTCAACATGTTACAAAATGAAAAATGGAGTGGCTTAGCATGAAGGGAATGTGCTTGATATTAGCTTATGGTGGGAACATGTCCCAACTTTTGTTCATCATGCTTTATGGTTTGATAGGAATTCTATATATTGATGTTGGTTTGAATGAATGAGTGTTCGTTTATTAAAAAAAAAAAAAAAGAACAACCAAACAAAGTAGGTTATGTTGCATGTTCTTCACATGCATGGCTTTCTTTTCAGATGAATAAAGGCTAGGGTCCAAGCCAAATAGGATTCTTTCTTAAATAGGAATTTTTCTTTCTAATTCTTTTATTACTTGCCTCCTAACTTGAATTATATTATGCCAATTTATGTTTATTTGTAGCATCTTTAGTTTATGAAATAATTAAGTTAGCTTATAAATGCAATTTCAATATATGCTACACGCACATATTAAAAATATATATACTTTTGTATGTATATTTGAATTATATTAATATACGTATGTGTGTATATATATATAAATTTAAGTTCAACATGTATATACCCCTCTCTCTCAAAGAAAGGTGGGGTGTTTGCTCTCTACGTTCATCTTAAGAATGTAGTGTGCTTTCCTCCTAGACTCTTGTATGAAGAGTGTTTTCTTTTCCTTTCCAACTCTATTTTACTATTGAGGAGGAACTATCGAGCCTTTATGAGGGTATTAGCCTCACAAATACAAAAAAGCAAGAAGTTACCCTCTTCGATGTGGAGATCTTGATCTCAAAAGCAAGGTGCAAAAACTGCCTTGTACTTCTTGTTGCTTCTGACATAGAGGTTAACAGGGGTGCTTTTCGAGGAATGATGACAAAGATTTGGAAGGTTGAGGGATCTATAACCTCTCATCCCTCAACCTTCCAAGACATTGGGATGAATATGTTTTTAGTTGACTTCCATAATTAAAATGAGAAGGGTAAAGTTCTTAGGGGGCTACCATGGTCCGTAGCTCTCCTTTGTGTACAAGAATGTGTCAGCTGTTAGGGGTGGGCAAAATTTCTGAATTCTGACTTTCGTCTGATTCCGACTCCGATCCCGACTCTAATCGGAGTTGGAGTTCGGAGTTCGGAATTTAGAGTTGGAGTGTTTCCGACTTCGAATTTAGAGTTCGGAGTCGGAATCAGATCCAAATTTTACTCCGAATTCCGACTCCAAACTCCAAAATTTTTTAAAAAAAAGATGCAAAACGATGTCATTTTGCATCTGTATGGGTTGTTTAAAATTTAAATTGAGCCAAACGACGTCTTTCCAATTAAATAGGAACGGCGCCATTTAGTCACTCACACTCGATAACCCCCCGATTCGCCCCCTCCTTCCCTTTCTCCTTCCTTTCTTCTTCCTTCTTCTTTCTTCTCACCTGCTATGATTACGTCTGTTCTTCTTGAGCCCTCGGCGATTCTGAATCTCCAGAGTCCAGTTGCCGGTGCCACTTCCTCCTTCACTCTCTAACGCCGCCGTCGATTCCTCCCTAGGATAATTTTGCCGTTGTTCCGCAACTCCACTTCTGCTAGCCCCAATTAATTGGTAATTGCAAATTAGGGTTTTAAATTTAGGGATTTTGATTAAATATATATTAAAAGTGTTATTTTAATTAATTAATTTGATTTGGTTGGATTGTAATTTGTGTGTGCTGTTATATTGTGGAGATTGAAAAATTGGACTTCTGTGAATCCTTCTGACGTCCGATATGTCATCTATTGTACCAGTCGGCAGTCCCTGTGTGTGAAATGTGTTTGATGAAATGTCATTGAGAAAAACATGTAATTTGGAGCTATCACTTAAGTTTTGCAAGCATTGTAATTATCACCTCTTTCTCTATCTCTCAAGTATTTATCTGCTCTCTCATTTTTCTCCTTGAATCCGAGTTTGCATAATTGACAAGTACATTGGGAAACTTCGAGCATAGTAGTGTGCTTAGCTTGTTACACCACACGCTACACTTAGCAATATTATGATTTGAGTCATGTATTGTTCATGAGTGGATTTATATAATATACTAGAATATATGTGTTAGACGGAAAACGAGCACCCCTCATGGCTCGTAGGGTCTGTTTGTTAGATGAAAAATAAACAGATCCTATCATTTTATAGACTTTAATCTTGATGGGCAGGTATTCAAAGAGAAATGTTGTTTTAAATTACAAAGAAATTTGATAAAAATAACTTATAAATTCTTTTATTTTAAAATATATTTAACAAATTATACAAAAGCTTGTCAATTAGTTAATTTAGTTTTATAAAATCTCCTTAGTCCTCATGACTATAAGATTGTGATCATTGATCAATTTGAAAGGTTGGTAAGCTGTCTAGTGTCTACCCTAACCTAAATTTCCTCGTGGTATATAAAGCCTCTAATTTTCTGTTTGAAGTGTCCCTGCCAGGTCGCCATCATATTGACTATATATCCTTTCTTCTTTGTTTAATGTTTTGACGGTGCTATTATGTTTTCAAACTAATATATATATATATATATATATGTGTGTGTGTGTGTATGTGTGTGTGTGTGTGTGTGTGTGTGTGTGTGTGTGTGTAAATTGAGGGAGCCGTTGCACATGCTCTTCATGTTTGAAGATGCATGGTATAAACATGACTTAAGGACAAATGTTATTCCGAATTTCTAATTTATTATTGTATACTTTTTATAAGGCTCAAATCACTGACTAAGAATAAATTGAAGCATTTACAGTCATTAACATCAAGGACCAAATGTTGTATTTTGTTACACTATAACATTATAATTTTTAGGCTTTACTAATATTTTTTATATTGTTATACTTGAATTTTAGGTCTACAAATAGATGGATCCCTCACGCAGTGCAAGTGAGACTCCGACTCCACATGATATTCCGAATCTGGATGCTAAGTCTCCTTCGGCGCTCCACGCGGCAGCTTCGAGTCGTAGTTGGCTACTCTCCACTCGAGTACAAACCTTGTGTGCTAGCAGTGAATTTCCAGTTCCAGTCCACATAGAACTGGAAGTGAAAGATCCCATCCAGTTTATGGAGGAGAAAGAGATGGGTCTTGGGGACGATCTGGTTCAGGATCCGGATGTACCAGTACAACCTGCAACTGCAAGGCCACCTCGTCCACGATCAAATAAAAAAAGATCGTGAACATGGGAACATTTTGTGAAGGTTGAGGGTGGGGATCCTCAGAATCCATGAGTTGAGTGCAATCATTGTGGTGCTCGAGTTGGGTGTCATTCAAAAAAGGAAGACAGTTCTTGCCTTTCAGCGCATTTGAACGATTGCAAGCGCTACCAAATAGCGAATGGGATGGCATCAAGAGGTTAGTGTTTTGCTTTATATGCTACTTATTTTTGTACATCTAATCCCATTTAATTTCCATTTAACTTTTAAGACTAATGTTGGTAATAAATTATCAAATGTAGACGCAGGTGGGTCTCAGACTAATCTTAGCTACGAAACTTCTACAGCCACTGATGGGACAGAGACACAGATAAGGAACCTAGTGGTCCCTCAATACAGTGAGAAAATGTTCTGTGAGGCACCTGCGATGATGATTATAAAGGATGAGATGTCCTTTATCATGGTTGACAAGGAAGGGTTCCGTTATTTTGTGAAATTGCTTGAGCGAAGATTTTCAATCACATCTCGTTATATAGTGATGCGAGATTGTATGAAAATGCGTATGAGGGAAAAGGCAGAAGAAGATGTTCGCCACCACTAGTCATTTACGACCGACACATGGACGTCTGTACAAAATACCTCGTACATGTATATTATAGTACACTACATTGATAGTAAATGGAATCTTAAAAAAAAGATTATTGGATTTAAAGAAATAGTTGACCATAAGGGTACATCGATAGGAGTGGAGATGAATGATCGTCTGGTTGATTGGGGCATCAAAAAAATATTATACATTACAGTTGACAATGTCGGTGCCAATGAGACCGCAATCGAAGGATTTATCCGAAATACGAGGGCGAGAGAAGATGTGATTAAAAATCACCAGTATATCCACATTCGATGCACTGCTTATAGAATCAACCTTATTGTTGGTGAGTCTTTCTGATTTTGATTTTGTATTTTATATTTTAATATTTTTATGATTAATTTCTTTGAAAATAGTATCATTTTTTATATTAGTATGATAATTAGATATTTTTCATTGATAAAACAGCTAAGGGGTTGGAAAATGTGGACGACTTTATTGTGCGGTACGCGAGGGCTTCTCCCTAAAGGCTGCGAAAGTTCAAGGCAATAACAGAATAGGTTGGGACTGAGTCTTCAAAAATGTTGTGCCTGAATGTTCCCACTCGATGGAACTCCACATATTTGATATTGGATGTGGCACTAAAATACCAGAAGGCATTTGAGCGGTTGGAGATTGAGGATGGAGGTCTGAGGTATGCTCTGCTGGAGCTTGATGAAAAGGGGCTCAGTCCGCTAGACAGCACGGATTGGCAACATGTATCCAAGTTTGTCAGTTTTTTACAGATCTCCTATGACATCACGATGCGGGTTTCTGGGTCCGCATATGCGACGACAAATATGTGGTTTAGCGAGATCTCCATGCTACACCACCACTTGAAAGAAGGTTGTGTTGACCTGAGCGGATTGTTATCTAGTATGGCATCACAGATGCAGTCCAAATATGATAAATCTTAGGGGCAAGTTGAGACGATAAATAGATTATTGTTCGTAGCGTCGATCCTCGACCCCCAATTGAAGTTGGCAGTGGTAGAATGGTGGGCAACAGAGGTTCTTGGGGAAATGAAGGCAGCGGCGTTTATCACAGCACTTAAGGCAGATTTGAACGAGTTGTACACCCACTATAGCGCCAGTAGTCCTGCTTCATCCTCACCAACCGTAGGTACCTCACGTTCGTGTTCGAGCTCTAGACCAGCCACAGATGATCGTTTGAGTCAAGCTAGTGCAGCCACTGGATCCCGAGGCTTCAACGTTATGACGTCGTTTCATGCATGGTCAACGAGAAATCCACTGTAGTGTACAAATGAGGTTGAACGATATTTTCTGACAGAGGTCGGGGAGCCTAGTGAGAAGTTTCAGATATTGATTTGGTGGAGGGCTAATTCTATTAAGTACCCGATTCTCTCTCGCATTGCTTGAGATGTGTTAGCCGTTCCTATCACTACGGTTGCATCTGAGTCAGCATTTAGCATTGAAGGTCGAGTGTTAGATGCCTACCGGAGTTCATTGTCACTGTCAACCATAGAGGCCCTCGTTTGCACACAAAACTGGCTCAGTGATGTACCTACTAAACTAGAGAGCATTGGCATCGATGCCGTGAGCTACAGACTTAAGTCAGGTAAAATTAAATTAATTATTTAATTCTTTTTAAATGATTAAAGTAACAAATTTTATATAATTATTAAATTATTTCAATGATCTTTTTTATAATTTCATAAATATATTTAAATTTATATTTATATTGTCTATGATTTCACAGATCTAGTTATCAACCCTACCATACTTGCTGATGACTGATGAAGTAATTATCGGTTGCGTATATTTTTTTCTCTAATTTATAGTTACTTGTTTCATATTTGGTTAATTTTAATTTTTTTTATAATAATATATTTTAATTTTATCTTAATCTCAGGTACGACTCCGTATAAGTTCCAACAACAAACTATTTTGCTGCAGCAATTTTTTTTTTGTAACATCGATTCGGGTCCTATTGAATCAATGATAGTGAATGGTTTAATAATTTAATTTGTATTTTGTATTATTTTTTATATTAATAGTATATAGTCCTGGACTATTTTTTGTATTATGCTATAAACCATTAGGCTTAGCAATTAGCATTGTAATTACTACTTTATATTTTTTGTTTAATTGTTTGAGACTAAATAGTAGTGAAAACTGAAATCTGAATAGATTAATAGTTGTGGCAACTCAATTGAAAAATGAGCTCAATTGAGCTCATATGGAATTAGTATGGCCCAATTGGGACTATTTGGTTTTGGAATGAGTTTAATTTGGCCCATACCGAACTCGGCATTATGATTGGAATTCAGAATTCCGATTAGAGTTCGGAGTTCCGAATTCCGATTGGAGTTCCGATGGGAACTACGATCGGAATTCGGAGTTCTAAACTCCAATCGGAGTCGAACTCCAACTGTGTTTTGGAGTCAGAGTCGGAACTATTTTTTGACTCTGATGATTGTCAGAGTTGGAGCACACCCTGATCAATTGTATTGCCCCTAAGAATCTTAAGTTCATAGGGAAGCCTTTTTGGGTATAGTTACATCATTTACGTTTTGTAGCAATGGACATAATTATAGGGGAGCAATTGGGTGCTTCCACTAGCTTGGTTTTATCTGTTGATGTGGACTCGAATGGCATGGCATTTGGTGGCTACCTGTGTGTAACGGTCCTTGTTGATGTTACTAAACCATTGGCTTGAGGAAGGGTCTTGAACATGGGTGACAAAAGGTTCTAGATCCCTTTTAAATATGAATGTCTACCTATGTTCTGCTTTTAGTGTGGTGTGCTCTTGCATGCAAATTAACGATGCTCGAACTAAGCCACAGGAGTTAGGACTTATGATGATCAAAAGAACTAGTATTGACCATGGCTTAGGGCGGGAACTTAGGCAAAGGTTCATCATAATTTCCGGCGAAGGAGGGAAGGGCTAAGGACTGCAAATTAGTGCCAAAACCACATTTTGAAGATGGAAGGTATGATGGCTTGGGGTTGGGAAGTGATGCAAAAGGGGCAACTCCCTCGAACTCAGTACAAGTTGACATAGGTAACCGTGATGGTTATCAACTGCTAGGCACTCAAAATAGCAATGGTTCCAACCTCGACACTCAAACCCATCTTGCCTTACCTATTATGGTACCTGATGCCATTCTCAATGTGAGATCTCAGGTTTTATATATGTTTACATATTGCTCTTATTTTATCATTGATTGTTTTAATTTATTTTAATAAATTTTATTTGTTGTTATCTCACTTTTTTTTATTGCTGGTTACGTTATTTTATTTACGATTGAGGCTGGTTATTTGTAAGATCTGTGATTTTAATGATTTAATGATTATTATCAGTTTCATCATTTTAATTGTTATCAATATTATTTTGATTTATTGGTTTTAGTTTTATTATTGTTACAAGCTTTTGTGAGATCCCATAATGTGCTTTAAATATCTTATTTAAATATATGGCTTTACTCTTTTAAATTATTAATATGTTTCATCATTTTAATTAATGATGAGGAATATTTTTATATAAATTAAAGTTAAATTGAAATAATATTCTATTTTAATCCCTTTGAGTATTTTTAAGTTAAGTTGATTTTTCGTATTTTAACATCAGACTTCATTTTCTTGTCTCTCCCTTTTCTCTTTCTCTCTCTTCTCTCTTTCCTCGCGCACACTGCTGGGCATCCATGGCTGTTCAGCCTCAACCTCCACCCAGCCTCCATCGTCGGCCTCCATGTCTCACCGCCTCCACCACTGGCACCTCCTCATGCCGGTGAGCTCATCGATACTGGCGGTGTCACCTTCGCTCACCCCACCTTCCTCATAAGTCCTTATACCAAAAATGGGTTTAATGAGATTTCACCTATTTTTCGACGCCATCACCAGCCACCTTGTCCTCCGACCACCACCGATAGACCCCTAGGAACCTTCGGTAGCTACCCTAACTGTCGCGCCACCCACGACAGCCCCAAACCCATCGAGCCCAAAATGGGTTTTCTCTCCATTTTGCAGCCCTTTTTCATGGTCTTAGTGCCGCCGTGAGCCACCCCCTGGCCACCACTCCACGTCGGCAACCTTCCATTCCCCTGGTGAGCGAAACCCACCACGGATTTCACTTTGTGCCATTGCCGTTCGCTGTCGTTCGGCATCACCGCCACCACCATCGTGCTCCCCCACCTCAGGCGAACCTCCCCCTCGCTCAGCTCCTACATCCATGGCCCCACCTCCCTTGTATGAGCTCAAACTTGAAATGAGTTTGTCCACCCTTTTGAGTTAGATCTGCCACCTTGTGGTGGTTGTACCACCTCACCATTACCACCATGAGATTTTCCTTCTTTCAATGAGTATTCCCCTAGCTTCTAGTATCAAACTGAGTACCCTAGCCCAAATTGCCACTAGCCATGCCAGGATATGATTAACATGCAAGTTTACCCATTATGAATCATGGACTGACGCACTTGATCTTTTGAGCTGCTTACTTGTGCTGTAAGTAGCAGTCCTGTGTGTGAGTTATGTTTGTTTCCATTATTTATTTATTTAATTATGGACTAACCCTTTTTGGCAGCTTGAAGTGTTTGGTAATTGATTAATAATATTAATAAATTTGGAAGAAGGTTGGTTGGGCTTGAGACCATTAAAAGGAGGATGGGATAACCTTATAGTTGGAAATTTTGTTTGGGCTTGGATTTGATTGTAGATATTGTTTGGTTGAATTTATAATTGTTGGATTAGTATATTTTAAGAAAATGTATGAATTGAACTAGACAAAAGAAAGAAGAAAATTTTGGGGTTTAACCCACTATGAGTTTCGGCCTAGACCTCTCTAAGGATATAATTGATTTGTTTTGATTTACTCTTTATTGGAATATGCATAACTTATTTGAGAAAGAATTATATTCGCATATTATAGCATGTACAAGTCATGGTTTGGAAATGCATGCTCCATATGGCATATGTCTCATGAAGCATGTGCCATGCATAAGAAATTTTAAGTTTGGCATGCATATCCATTCACATCACAAGTTCCATATTCTAAGTTGTCATGGTTTTCAAAAGAAACAAGATAAGAAATGTTTTTAAGAACCCTAAAAGCTACGGCTGGGTATTGCTCTAGTGGAACTCCCTGTTCATTCAAGAGTGTATAAAGTCGAGTAAAACTCCTAGGTCGACAAAAAATAATCGGCGGGCTACAAATAGTTCCTATATAAAAGATTATGGAGCGTGGTTGCACCTAAACCTGGTGAGTGCCAAGGATGGTGAAGGCATTTCAATCTATCGTTAAGAATATGATCATGACGGTGAAGGCGATTCAATCTGCCGTTATGATTATGATCATGACATAGTCACCTCGACTAAAGTAGTTCTAGTGTGATGCACTAACCAGGGATGCACACACGGTACATAGGGGAGTTGTGAGGTATCCAATATGATATTGTAAAGTCATGACAAGATGGTGAAGGCGTTTTGATCTGCCGTCAAGAATGATATTGAAAAGTCATGACAAGAACAATGACGATGAAGGCGTTTTGATCTGCCGTCAAGAATAATATTGAAAAGTTATGATAAGAACAATGATAGTGAAAGCATTTCGATCTACTTTCAAGAATGGTAAGAACAAGAATAATGACACGTAATATTATGAATAATAAGAAAATACATGAAAAGTTTAAGAAAAGTTTCAAGATCATGAAAAGTTTTGAACATGTGTCAACGAAAGTCAAAGAAACATGATAGTTTTTTTTAATGAAAACACATGGTGCATATGTCATGTCACAGATCTCATGATCATGATACATGCATTTGTCGTGTTACCTGTATTTTACTTGCTTTACATTGCCATACCATCGAGTACATGTTTATCATGCATATTTATATTATTTCTTGCTATTTGGTTTGGATATTATTAGGTGGATGGTGAGGTGTTTTGAGGTGGTGATGGTTTGGTAGTTTTGATCTAGTTTGGTTTGTTGTTGTGTCCTTTCTGGAAAAGGACAGTTAGTGATATGGTGTACCTTTATGGGAAAGAAAGTCAATGAGTTGTGATGCGTCCCTTTCTCAGAAAGGGCAGTCCATTATCAATGTGGGATTCCTTTCTGGGAGAGGAAGTCTCGTGTGTGTTTTTAAAATTTAATTGCTTAGTTGAATTTATTACATGTTGTTGGTTGTGTCAATTGGATATATGCTGACTGTTGCTTACTAAGATTCGCGTCTCACTAGTATTTCAGGTCCACCTACGGTTCCGTTTTATGGAATTGTAGTTTGTGATGCAGAGGGGCTAGCTTTGTCGGAGGAGTAAGTTCGTGTGAGATGAAGAAGGGTTTTAATCCTAGATTCTATTTATGTATTTAGTGGCTTGAATTTTGGGATGACTGTATAATCTCCATTTGGAGAATTATGATTCAGACTAATTTGTATGTTTTTTAAAATTTTCTATTACTAGAATGAATGACCTCTTTTATATTTTCTGGTGCGACTATTTTATTTGTACACATATTGCATGCTACACACACTCTTGAGCACTAAGCAATGGATGATTGATACGTGTGAGGATTATCCGGGTGTCGCGAGTCCCTCTAAATCCCAGGGGGGAATTGTGTGTGCCACACTTGAGACCCCCATTCTACAGGTGACATGCAGGTAGAAGATATGGCAAGCTCAAGCCACAATCTCCCTCACAACTTTCTCCCTTCACCTCAACTTGGTAGTCACAAGGTCCCCAAGACTAGTCAAGTATGTATTTCACCTCAGAATTTCCTTAGAAAGGCAAGTGTGCCAGCTAAAAGTAAACTTGTCCCCAACTAGAAGAGGAAGGCTGATGGATTGGAAAAGATGCCCAAGATGTCTCTCCTGAGACTTCCTTGTCCACTGAACCCAGTAACAAAAAGAGAAGTAGTGTGTTTACACCCAGGACCATCTTGACTTGCAAAAGGGCTAAACAAACTTTGTAGCGGCTATGCAACAACCCTACCAGTCACCATGAAACACCTTGCTTGGAACTTTCAAGGGCTCGGGAACCCACAGTCAGTTTATGAACTCCTCTTAATGGTGGGAGACAAGGACCCAGAGGTGATCTTTCTTAACGAAATAAAGTGGCGTGCTGTCGCAAGCACCCAAAAATAAAATCCTGTACTCCAAAAAAAATATGTAGTAATGTGAGTAAGGGTCGATCCCACAGAGAGTGATTAGCTTATTTTTATGCCATTAAGCAAGAAAGATGGGATTTTTGATTGTAATAAGAATATTTTCAAAGGAAATAAAACAACTAAAGAGCAATTTAATTTCAAAATATTAATCAAAGGAAAAGGCATTGGTCGAAATCTACATCTACAATCGAAATTTTATGACTGATCATTGATGCAATATAAATCAATTAATACTTTGAATATTAATTGTTAGAACTATTTTCTCATCTCTCCTTAGTTGTAATTAATTAGAAAACAAGCGATCTAATTAATCCTAACTACTAAACAACCCAAGACAAGCGTTAAGGATTTAATCTAATAGCAGTTTTAAGAATTAGAGAGATCAATGAAACTAAATAATACAAACACAAGCGGTTGCATTTAATTTAGTCGAGTGCTCTTCTTAAATTCTGATAATTTTTGATGCAGCAAATCATTAAACCTTAATCGTTTCACGGATTAGAAAGATCAAACAATTACGGATTTGATATCTAACATAGCAATAGATTATAACAAATAATAAACTAGTAGGCCTTCTAGTAATTAAATGAAATAATCATGATAATAGGCATAGAAGAATATTTGATACTCAAAGTATAAATTGAATGATAAGAACAAATTAGATCTCACAGTTATATAAATTTTGAGGCTTTTGTTTCTTTTGACCAATTAAAAAAGTTTAGCCACTCAAAACCATAACAAAAATATCAGTCAAAAGAAAAAGAAGAGAAATGAGATATTTGGTTTTTCTTTCAAGATAATACAATAGCTCAACTAGGTATCAAAGGCATCTAAAAATCATATATAGAACACACACCCCTCCCTTCTATTTATAAGCATCATTCATGCAAGTTATTATGACAAAATCATAATAATTTCAAACTTTTTTGTCATGTGTCATTTTTGAATCCAAGTGGTTTGTAAGTTGAAATTTGATCATTTATTTTTCCACCATTCTTAGCTGAAAGTTGCTTGTAGATTGAGTGTTCAATTTTGCTTCTTCTTCATTAGTTGCCTTGTATGACTTTGTATCTTGTGGTTAAACAATTTGTTTTGAAAAACTTGAGTGCACTTCATCTTGCATGTGAATTGATCATTGAATTTCCAAGTTGGTGCAGGGGTGCTTGCTGGAAAATGTTGTGTTGACATGTGGATTTGATGCAATTGGCTGGAATTGTAGCTGAAGAATATTCAGGAACGTTAAGTGCAGGTGCGTCTACTTCATGGTTGATTTCGTCTCGGATTGAGCAGATTTCTCTCAAAACATAAAACATGAAAGTTATATATTTTTCTCCTGGGGCTTTATATAATTTTGAATCAGCTCAATTGAAGATTAGATGAGAGAGTTATGCCCATTTTACAAAGAGACGTCAAAACTATCTAAAATTTCGTAATTATCCTCATTTGCTCATAATGCCTCAATTTGTATCCTAAATCAAAATATAAGAATAATGAGTATATTTAGGTATCAAATAAGAATAAAATATTAAACATTAAAAGAAAAAAATATGGCATTTTATATTATCATCAAATTCTCCCACACTTAACTTTTGCTCGTCCTCGAGCAAAATTCTAATCTACTTTTTCAAAAACACCAAGGTTGCACTTCTATTAATTAAGGTCAATCAAACTCTTCAAAACTCATAATGTATCATGAACAAATAGCTTTAGTCAGTATTTTCATTTGAAGATAAAGTAAACTAAATATGTAGACCCTCACAAAAATTAACGCTCAATTCTCATGTGTTTGAAAGGTATGTGTTTCGCTCAAATTCATCTCAATGAAAAAGATATACCATAAGCTTGCATATCTTCTCATTCCTCACCACTAGGATTACATGCATAACACGAATCATAAGGACTTTCCAAGGGTTGCAATGGGGTTAAGGTTAAGGTAGAAAATATTTGGGAGTATAGCTCAAAAGTCATAGAAGCTAGTGGAACAAAAATTAATCAACTCAAGTTTGAGTATAAAAGACATTTAAAACCAATCTCCTCATTTAGCAGCTTCTTCATTTTGTCTTTAAAATATTTAAACCATGTAAAACTCCTTTGTTGAAAAAGAGATCGTTCAAAAGGAAAATTTTTTATTTGTAGCATGGAACGATCATTTACAACAACTTCCACCTTGTATATAACACAAGTAAACAGACCCTTTTTTTTATACTACATCAACAATAAAATTCACGAATTGAGTGTGAGAATATATTCCATTTCATCAGTCATAGCCATATCACAAATTCAGACACCCTCACACTTATTTCTTTCACACCCATGAACAATATTTCACTAGCTTTAGGGCTTGGGTAAAGACATTGTTTTTCAAGTTTAAAATTTGTAATGTAGGTTTACAACAAATGAAAAGGATTAATAAGGCTCAAAGGGGTTTAAAAAAGGAAGAATTAATTACCAAGTAGGCTATTTGGCTTATGTAGCTTATAACAAAGAGGACCTTAATCATATTCATGCATGCATGTATCAATCTGATTTCAAAGAGAATCAAGACAAGTTCTAGAGAAATAAATTCATCAAAGAATATCTCACATGAAAGAATATGGTGAGACTGATATGGATGTGTCAGTCTACAGGCTCAAAATCTAACTGGCTTTTGTCTACCAAATTTAGTCACGATCATTCTTCAAGGAAAATAACTAGACTAATTAACTTGATAGATTACTTATTCAATCATATTATGATTTTTTTTATGATAAAAATAGATTTAAACACAACCTAAATTCCCTCCCCCACACTTAAAACTTCATTGTCCTCAATGTAAGGTTAAATGCAAAGAAAAGATAAAAATAATCGAAATATAAATGCGAGAATAAGAAAACAAACTCTCTTTGGGTTGCCTCCCAAGTAGTGCCTGTGTTTATTGTCGTTGGCTCGACTCAAGGTTGTTTTCTTCTTTAATTAGAATAAATTGGATCCTCAAGGTCCAATTTTGTTGCATTCTTTACTTGGAATCTTTCCTGGAAAATCTTAAATCTATGGCCATTTACCTTGAATACTTTGGAAGTTGCTAAACTTTGAATTTCAACTGCACCATAAGGAAAAACATTAGTAACGACAAAATTTCCAATCCAACGAGAACACAACTTACGTGGAAACAACTGTAGTCGTGAATGGTATAGAAGGACTTTTTGACCAACTTTAAACTCCTTCCTAGAGATCATCTTGTCATGAAAAGCCCTCGTCCTTTTCTAGTATATCCTTGCATTCTCATAGTCATCATTGCGAATTTCTTCTAACTCTTGTAATTGCAACTTCCTGTGTTCTCCACGTTTATCCATTTTCATGTTGAAACTCTTGATAGCCCAGTAAGCCTTGTGTTCTAACTCAACTGGAAGGTGGCACGGTTTTTCAAAGACCAATTGATAAGGTGACAAACCAATGGGTGTTTTATATGTAGTTCTATAAGCCCACAAGGCATCATCCAAACGTAAACTCCAATCTTTTCTACTTGGATTGACCATCTTTTCAAGGATGGAATTAATCTCTCTATTTGACACTTCTGCTTGTCCAGTAGTTTGCGGATGATAGGCAGTTGACACCTTGTGGGTTACATGGTACTTTCTCATCAAAGTCTCCACAGTTCGATTGCAAGAATGAGTATCTCCATCACTTATTAAAGCTCTTGGAATTCCAAACCTGGAGAATATGTTAGACTTAATAAAATTTGTAACAACTTTAGAATCATCAGTCCTAGTGGCTTTAGCTTCCACCCATTTTGAGACATAATCAACAGTAAGTAAAATATAAATATAACCGAACGATACAGGAAAAGGTCCCATAAAATTGATGCCCCAAACATAAAAAATTTCACAAAATAGTATGGGGATTTGTGGCATCTCATTCCTTCGAGATATATTACCTGTCTTTAGACAATGTTTGCATGACTTACAAAAAGAATATGAGTCTCGGAATAAAGATGGCCAAAAGAAACTACTTTCTAGTACTTTTCTTGTTGTTTTCTTAGCTCCAAAGTGACCTCCACAAGCATAAGAATGACAAAAGATGAGGATGGAAAAAATTTCATTTTCAAGAACGTATTTTCTTATCACTTGATCTGCACAATGCTTCCATAAATATGGATCATCTCACACATAATATTTGACATCACTTTTGATCTTATTTCTTAAAGCCTTAGACAAACCAGGAGGTAAAATGTTAATGACCAAATAATTCACAATACTCGCATATCAAGGTAATGTTATACTTGCGGAAAACAATTGTTCGTTGGGAAATGTTTCTTGCAAACAAAATTCATTTTCCACATGAACTAAACGACTCAAATGATCTGCGACAAGATTCTCTGTCCCTCTTTTGTCTTTGATTTCCAAATCAAATTCACTCAAGAGAAGTATCTATCTTATTAATTTTACTTTTGCTTCTTTCTTCGTCATCAAATAATGAAAAGCTGCATAATCAGAATAAACAATGACTTTAGCACCAAGCGAATAAGATCTAAACTTTTCTAAAGCAAACACAATACCTAAAAGTTCTTTTTCTGTAGTAGAATAATTTCTTTGGGCATCATTCAAAGTTCTTGAAGCATAATAAATGGCATGAGATGCTTTCCAATTCTTTGTCCCAAAACAGCATTTACTACATAATCACTTACATCGTACATTATTTCGAAAGGAACATTCCAGTCAGGTGGTTGGATAATTGGGGTAGAAGTCAATAGTTCTTTCAGCTTATCAAATGCCTTTTTACATGTATCATCAAACTCAAAAACTACATCTTTTTGTAGCAACTTGCAAAGGGGTAATGCTATTTTGGAGAAGTCCTTGATGAATTTGCGATAAAAACCTGCATGTTCAAGAAAAGAATTATTGGGATAAAGTAAAGATTGAATAATATCAACTTTAGCTTTATCCACCTCAATTCCCTTAGATGAAACAACATGTCCCAAAACTAAACCTTATTCAACCATAAAATGATATTTTTCAGAATTTAACACAAGGTTAGTATCTATGCATCTTTGAAGAATAAGTGTAAGGTTATGCAAATAATTATCAAACGAATATCTATAAACTGTGAAATCGTCGATAAAGACTTCTATGATATACTCAATATAATCTGAAAATATGCTAACTATATACCTTTGAAAAGTGGCCGAGAACATTGCAAATGCCAAAGGGCATTCGACGATATGCAAAAGTCCTGAATAGGCATGTAAAAGTCGTCTTTTATTGATCTTCTGGAGCAATTGCAATATGAAAATAACTTGAATAACCATCAAGAAAACAATAGTAAGAATGACCAGTTAAACTTTCAAGCAATTTGATCAATAAAAGGTAAAGGAAAGTGGTCCTTCGGGTTACAACATTTAATTTTTCTATAATCTATATAAACCCGCCACCCATTCTGAACATGAGTGGGTACCAACTCATTATTCTAGTTTTTCACAACAGTTATTCCAGTCCTTTTAGGAACCATTTGAATCGGGCTAACCCAATTGTGGTTGATGAGAAGGTTTTGCTCCCTCTTCAATAGTTGTCTTATGCTTCTTAAGGACTTGCATAAGCTTTTCTTCTTGCAGTACACTAAGTTTATTGGAGATAATCACTAGTAATGTTCCTCCATCTCCAAGGAACATGTACTTGAGGTAATTGGGCAGAGGCTTTAAATCTAGAATAAAGGTTTGAAAAACAGAGAGTAAAGACCTTTTGTTAAAATCTGGTAAGGCAATAATAGGAAAGTTATCTGATTGTTATAATTTTGGAGAATCATTCAATGCTGCAACAATTTCCTGTAATTCAAAACTAAAGGTTAACTCCTCATTCTCTTTCTTAAGATTTTTAATAATGGCAACTTCCAAACCATCTTTTTCATTAAGTTTAAAAACTTCCTGTGTTAAAGAATCAATTACATAAATAGAATAAACAGGATTATCATCATTAGGATATTTCACGGCATCATAAATGTTAAACTTAACAATTTTACCATCAAATTTCATAGTAAGTGTGCCACTATGAACATCTATCTTAGTCTTGGATGTCTTTAAGAAAGGTCTTCCTAATAAAATAAGAGCATTTTGATCACCATTTTTCATATCAAGCACATAGAAATCAGTAGGGAAAGAGAAATCATTAACTTGTACAATAACATCCTCAACTACACCCTTAGGATATGCATTGGATCTATCAGCCAATTGAATTACAACACCAGTTTTATTCAAAGATCCTAGTTTTAAAGAAGCATATATAGAATATGGTATGATATTGATAGAAGCTCCTAAATTTAGCACGGCCTTCTCAAATTTAGTGTTATCTACCGTACAGGGGATAGTAAACATACTTGGATCTTTGCATTTTGCATGGAGTTTTTTTTGAATAACTGCAGAAACATTCTCCCTTACTCTCACCTTCTCACATCCTTTAAATTATTGTTTCCTCTTAGTTGTACACAATTCTTTCAAAAATATAGCATAACGAGGTACTTGTTTAATAGCATCAAATAGTGGAATATTTACCTTGCATCTTCAAAAAGTTTCATATAAATCTTTATTTTGCTTATCTTTTCTAGATTTAGCTAAAACCTGAGGAAAATGGAGTATTAGTTTATAATCAAACAGAGGCACAAATTTACGTTTAGGTCTGTGACGCCCCCAACTTACGTCTGGGATTTAACGTAAATTAAGGTGTCTGGATGAGCAACACTCGGCTACTCACCCTCGTACTTAACAAGACTAAAAAGTATAAACAATTAAATCGCAGCGGATCAGGTCTTTCAATATAAGACTTTCTAAAGATCACACGGAAATTATATATATACAACATTCATTAAGCTTAAGCATTGTGCTTTATACATATACACAACCCAACTGTAGCAAAATATATTACATTTATCCCAAAAGAAACTTTCCTTCACCTCACCCTTTCTCCCTCTTAACCTCGGGATATTCTTTCCCATAGCGAAACCTATTCATGCTAATACTAAAGTCTCGCTGGAGATGTTGTCCCTGTGGAGTCACACAAACTCCACACATGGACAACGAGCCGTCTACTCCTAAGGTTAAGCAGCATCCAGTACGTCTCCTTTCCTCGACAAAAGTGGATGCGTCAAGACTCCCAGCTCCGGTGGGTCTGATAGTAGGTCCGAAGGAAACAAAAGAAATGTCCAAAAAGGGACTGTAATCGGAAAGTCCCTCAGGACTCCCCGAAGTCTCCTGCCTCATCGGGGCTGTCCCCCTGCTGGTCATCGAATCCTGTATAAAATAATATGCACAAAAATATGGAGCCACAAAAGAGTGAGATTTCGAATGAAATCTCAGTAAGTACATAAACAGCTTAAAGGAAACAGGGAAAACACCCACAAAGTTAAAACCACAACCGACAAGGGAATATACCCTAACATACCCCTCACCAGGTCACTGTCTAACTGACACTTTTCTTAACTCACATACCCATTGTCTTATATTAAGATACATTATTTTCCCCTTTAAGATTCTTGTTCTTTCATATCACTGATGGGCGTTACGTATCGCCGTCCCCATCACATACACTCATCAATCATCCGGGCGTTACGTATCGCCGTCCCCGTTATGATGAGTCTGGTGTCAATCATCCGGGCGTTACGTCTCGCCGTCCCCGTTATGACACGAAATATATACACATAGTACTGCGGGCGTTACGTCTCGCCGTCCCCGCAAGGATCAATCACACGGGCGTTACGTCTCGCCGTCCCCGTGGAGATCACAATTTCATATCACGACAGGCGTTACGTATCGCCGTCCCTGCCGGCACGTCAGTCATACGGGCGTTACGTATCGCCGTCCCCGTCATGACGTGACTAACTCAATCTCGACAGGCGTTACGTATCGCCGTCCCTGCCGGCACGTCAGTCATACGGGCGTTACGTATCGCCGTCCCCGTCATGACGTGACTAACTCAATCTCGACAGGCGTTACGTATCGCCGTCCCTGCCGGCACGTCAGTCATACGGGCGTTACGTATCGCCGTCCCCGTCATGACGTGACTAACTCAATCTTTTATATATTATTTTCTTTCTTTATTTTCTTCTCTTATACACATGAGTCATCTCACTCACAACCCTTCCCATTTGAAACACCACTTCTATTCCAAGGAAACCCTAAGTTTAGGCAAAACAGGGTATCTCGCTCGAGCGGCCTGTCGAGCGAGTATCGAGCGAAGTCTCGGGTTGGGACTCGCTCGAGCGGGTGTCGAGCGAAACTCTAGCGAGGGTTCACATTTTGCCTTCGCTCGACTCACATGTCGAGCGAGGGTCGAGCGAACTTACGGGTCTAAGGGTTTTTCCACTCCAAACACACCAATCTTTTTCAAACACTCCATTTATCTTCCCAAACGCCTAAATCTAAGTTTCCACAATTTTATTGAACATAAAAACAAGACAAATACCATTAACCCTACTCATGTGTTCAATTTACACTTAAATATGTTCTCATGTGTTCACTACTATGAAATATAACTCAATCATGCCAATAAACCAATTCCATGCTTAATTTAAGCTAGAATATGGACTTACAAGTTCTTCCAAGCCTTAGGGAATTAGTCCAACCCACTTTCTCCAAGTTTGCTCCCACACACACTCACTTCACTCACAAGTGATCACTTTGAGGGTTTGGGGATACTTTGAGGGTTTGGCTTCACAAGGCAAGTGCTCTCTCCTTCTAAAGGAGCTTAGGAAGCTCTCAAGGTCCTATATATATATGGTGATGGTCGACCAACATGAGGGAGAGAAAAGGAATTGCACTCAAGGTACCCTAGTTGGCAGATTTGCATGTGATGAGGTGTCCATCTAGGCCAAATCTAATGATGAGGATTAAGCCTCCCAAATCCTAGGCTTTGCAGCTGGATTAGTCATCCAAGGGCTCACAATTGAGGTGGTTTGGCTGCCCATTTTGATCCATGGCTGAGAAGCAAGCTAAAGGGATAAGAGGTGAGGTGGCAATTCACCTAACCATGCATGCATCTCACATCTCCAGCTCTCCCCCTTGTGTCACACGCCCCTTCCAGATTTTCTCCTCCATTTGGTTCCTTCCCAACTCCCTTAGGTCTTCCCTCAACAAGTTCTAGAAGGTCACTCCATGGTTTAGTTAAGGTAGAGCCAAGTTTGATCCAATTAGTCACCAATCAACCAGATTTTGGCTCCTTTGAGTTCCCATCACACTAACCATTCAATTGACTTCCAAATCAACTTTCCATTCATTCCTAACTATCCCTACACATGTCCTAATCCCAGAGAATCCTAAAACCAGTTGCCTATTTGGTTACATGCTCCAATCTAGTTCAATTACCCAACTCGGGTTCCAGTTAAGCCCATTCTAAAGCTGCCCACTTAATTCCCAAATAAGTTATTGATTCCTTCTGAATCTCAGGAAACGTCGAACATAAAAGTTTTAGATCTATCTCTTAGGGTTCTATACCAATTGGAATCACCTCATTTAGACATCATATGGCTGACTTATGATCATTTTCCTAAAACTCGACGGATTAATCCGAAAGTGCAAAATTCTCAATATTAAGTAAAATCTCACATTTCCTCAACTAAATCTCCCATTCTAATTTCCTAATAAATAAATACATTAAATAAATCTCCTTAAAATAATTTCTATAAAATAATTTACCTTAGAAAATTTTGGGCTATTACATCCTCCCCCCCTTAAAAAGGATTTCGTCCCCGAAATCGCTAGGATAAAAATAATTAAGGGTTTAAGGAATCTATACCTCGGTGACTAGCGGTAGATTCTTCTGAAGAGGTGGGTACTTTTTCCTCATTAATTAGTGAATCCTGAGAGTGATAAAATATCATGTCAACATCGGGATCATAGTACATGTTCACACTAATCTCTTGCAATCTACGGAATCTCTCTTCCTCTGTCCTTTCTATTATAGGTCCCTCTTCACACTGGCGTTTACGCTCTTCAGATCCATCAGATGATTCTATCATGACAGCTTTTCCTTTGTCCTCTCTTCTCAAAAATCTTTTCTCTGCTCTCAACCATTTTCTGGCGGGTTGTCTTTCCTCACCTGGTAACGCTTTTCTACTTATAGGGTTACCTTTCTTGTCTATGTCCATAATGTGGGTTCTGTGCCTCTCACTTTTATTTAACCAGCTCAATCTCTCAGCTTTCCACAGTTTCAGTTTTTCTCTACGAAATCTCTCCCTAATTCTTTCAGATCTTTTCTTTAACTGATCTACTGGGGTGACTGACATACGTGCAGTTCTTTTTGGAGCCATAATCCTGTATAAGGTTAAATGTTAATGACTATACATATAAAAGAAAACACAATCATCACACAAATGCAAGACAGTTAAATCAATTTATAAAATACATTATTACAACTATGTTTCAAACAAGTGGGGATAATTAACTCTCATTACATCCTCACGTTCCCAAGTGGCTTCTTGAAAAACAGGATTGTTCCAAAGTACTTTCACTAACACTATGGTACGATTCCGAAGGGTTTGTTCTTTCTGATCTTCAATTCGTACAGGCCACTCTTCATAAGTTAAATTGGAACGTAAATTATTAGGACGCGGATCCATTACTGCCACTGGTTGATCATTCAAACACTTTTTCAGAGAAGATACATGGAAGACGTTATGAACTCCTTGCAAATCATCAGGTAGGGCTAAACGGTAAGCTACTGGACCTACTTTTTCCAGAATTTCATAAGGTCCAATATAACGAGGACTCAACTTCCCCTTCTTACCAAATCGCATGACTCCCTTTAGTGGCGAAATCTTCAAGTATACCCAGTCTCCTACCATGAAGTCTAAAGCCCTTCTACGATTATCTGCATAACTCTTTTGTCTACTTTGCGCCGTTTTTATCTGATTTCTGATCTTGATGATCTGCTCTTTAACTTCTTGTAAATACTCGGGTCCCAAAACACTACTTTCACCCACTTCATCCCAATAAATAGGAGACCTACATTTTCTTCCATAAAGTGCTTCATATGGCGCCATCTGTATAGTAGCTTGAAAACTGTTATTATATGCAAATTCAATCAATGGTAACAGACTTTCCCAATCTTTGTCAAAATCTAACACGCAGGCTCGCAACATATCCTCCAAGGTCTGAATGGTTCTTTCTGTTTGCCCGTCTGTTTGAGGATGGTATGCGCTGCTGAAATTTAAATTGGTACCCATCATCTTCTGTAGACTTTGCCAAAATCGAGACGTGAATCTAGGATCTCTGTCTGATACTATTGTCTTGGGTATCCCATGCAAACGGACTATTTCCTTCACGTAAATTTTTGCTAACTTTTCCATAGAATCCGTGTTGGAAATAGGTAAAAAGTGAGCACTCTTCGTCAATCGATCCACTATCACCCAAATCGAATTCTTTCCCGTAGATGTTCTTGGAAATCCTACCACAAAATCCATAGATAGATCCTCCCATTTCCATTCGGGGATTGGTAAAGGTTGCAATTGACCGGCTGGTCTTTGGTGTTCAGCTTTTACTAACTGACACACTGGACACTTGGCTACAAAAGTCGCAATGTCCTTCTTCATTCCTTCCCACCAAAACTTTTCCTTTAAATCTTGATACATCTTAGTACTTCCAGGATGAGCGGTATATGGTGTACTATGAGCTTCTTTCATCAACCTTTCTTTCAATTCTGGGGCATCCGGAATGATCTTCCTTCTCCCAAAGTATAACATTCCATCTCCTGAAAACATAAAGTGTGGAGACCCTTTTCCTTCCAGTATTTGCTGTTTTATCTTCTCCAGCTTGGCATCCTTTTGTTGTTCTTCCTTAATTTCTCTGTCTGTTAACGGAATAATTTCTTGAATCTCCATTAACCTAAGGTCCTGCAATAATCGGTTTACCAGAATTTCTCGCATCGCCGCCAGCACTGAAAATTCTTCTGTTTGAACTTTCCTACTCAAGGCATCGGCTACCACATTAGCCTTTCCAGGGTGGTATTTGATTTCGCATTGAAAATCACTTATAGTCTCTATCCACCTTCTCTGTCTCATATTCAAGGTCTTCTGGCTAAAAAGATACTTGAGACTCTTATGGTCCGTAAATATTTCACACTTTTCTCCATATAAGTAATGCCGCCAAATCTTTAGAGCAAACACTACAGCTGCTAACTCTAAATCATGCGTGGGATAATTCTGTTCATGATCCTTAAGTTGTCGGGATGCATACGCAACTACTCTTCCTTCTTGCATTAGCACACACCCCAATCCCATTTTTGAGGCATCACTATATATCACATAAGGTTTATGAGGTTCTGGCAAGGCTAAAACCGGTGCTGTAGTCAATCTCTTCTTTAGCTCTTGAAAACTCCTTTCGCATTGTTCACTCCAAACGTATTTAGCATTCTTTCTAGTCAATGCTGTCAGAGGTGCGGACAGTTTGGAAAATCCTTCCACAAATCTTCTATAGTATCCAGCTAATCCCAAGAAGCTTCGTATTTCATGTGCATTGGTTGGTTGCTGCCACTCCATCACTGCTTCTACTTTTGCTGGGTCCACAGAGACTCCTTCACTTGAAATAACATGACCCAAAAATTTAACTTCTTGCAGCCAAAATTCACACTTACTAAGTTTGGCATACAATTGGTGTTTCTGCAAAATTTCCATTACTATTTTCAAATGTTCTTTATGATCTTCGTCGGTCTGAGAGTAGATCAAAATATCATCAATAAAAACCACCACAAACTTGTCCAAATATGGTCTGAATATCCGGTTCATCAAATCCATGAATACTGCTGGTGCATTCGTCACTCCGAATGGCATAACCAAAAATTCAAAGTGCCCATAGCGGGTTCGAAAAGCCGTCTTAGGTACATCTTGCTCCCTGATTTTCAACTGATGATAGCCAGACCGAAGGTCTATTTTTGAAAACACAGTTGCTCCTCTCAATTGATCCAACAAGTCATCTATCCGTGGCAACGGATATTTATTCTTAATGGTAACTTTATTCAACTCTCGATAGTCTATGCACATCCGCATTGTCCCATCTTTCTTCTTCACAAACAACACTGGTGCTCCCCATGGGGATGAACTAGGCCTGATAAATCCTTTTCTCAAAAGTTCCTCAATCTGCACTTTCAATTCCTCTAATTCCACCGGTGCCATCCTATACGGAGCTCTATGAACTGGAGTTGTGGCCGGTTCCAATTCAATAACAAATTCGGCTTCTCGATCAGGAGGTAGTCCCGGTAGATCATCAGAAAAGACTTGAGGAAAGTCTTCCACCACGGGAATTCCTTGAATACCTTTAATAACTTCCGAGGAGTTTATCATGATTACCCAGTAACCCTTAGTCTCCTTATTAATACTTTTCTTTATTCGCTTAGCAGTTACTATGGAGGAAACTGCCTTCAACATTTCCCCCTTGTAACAAAATTCCCCTTCCTTAGGTAAGCTAAAAACTATTTCCTTTCTGCGACAGTCCAGTTTGGCATAATACTTGGCCAACCAATCCATTCCCAAGATTAAATCGAACTCCATCAAATGGAATAGTATCAGATCAGCGACCAGTTGTGAACCTCCAATTTCCAAGGGGCAATTTCTCACCATCCGGTGGCATCCTGTTACCTTCCCATTGGGCATGACTACTATTACTTTTTGGGTCAACAATTCCGTTTCTAAACCACACTTTTGGACACAATCATAGGAAATAAAGGATCTTGTTGCTCCCGAATCAAACAAGGTATAGACCAAGCATTGCTTCAGCTTAAGCTTACCTAGAGAAAATTTTATTCTACTATTATTATATTACCACTCCCAAAGAATCCATTTATTAACTAAAAGAGGGGACTTGGAAATTTACCAGTAATGACGTTAGCATCTATTGCCTCGTCTGCCTCCATATCTACTTCTCCAGGCGTGATAGCATACACTTTCGCTTTCGCAGGAGCTTTGGCTTTTCCTCCGGGTAGAGCTACTCCTTGAGAGGTATTCTGAGGACAGTCTCTGATCAGATGTCCTGGCCGACCACATCTATAACAATTTCTATGGTCCACTCGACAGTCTCCTTGGTGTCGACGTCCACATTTTGCACATTGCGGAAATAAAATCGGTACGTTTGGATTAGTTGCTACTCCTTTTCCTCTATCAGTGGATCTAAAATTCGGTTTCCTCCTAGCATTACTTCCCCCATAAAATTGAAATTTTCTTTTTCCATATGCTTGAGTTTGCGCCATAACACTCCTCTGTTCAGCTTCCGCTATAGCTGCTACATTTACCAGTTCTTGAAAATTCTCAATTTGTAAACATGCCACCTGCATACGAATTCGTGGCTGCAGTCCTTCTTGGAACTTCTGGGCTCTCATCTTTTCAGTAGCCACCAGATGCGGAGCAAATCTCGCCAATTCCATAAATCGTGCCGAGTACTGTTCCACCGACATACTGCCTTGTATCAACATAGTAAACTCCAAAGCTTTCTGCCGCTTCATAGATTCCGGAAAGAATCGATCGTCGAACTCTTTCTTGAACCTTTCCCATGTAGGTACTACATTTTCTCCCAGTTCTAACTTTAACAGCTTTCGCTTTGTGTCCCACCACAGTCCTGCTTCTCCTTGTAACAGATGTCCAGCATACTGCACTTTCTGGACTTCAGTGCAACTACTAATTTCGAAAGTGCGTTCCAAGTCTACGATCCATTTATCTACCTTTAATGCTCCTTCCGTTCCGATGAAGGGCGGGTATCGATACGCTAGAAACTTCTCATACGAACACCCTTGAATTTCTCTTCTGTTTTCATTCTGCTGATGATAACGGCTTTGTTCTATTTGGTTCTTCACCACTTCAGTCATTTGCCGAATAGCTTCAGCTATTGCCTGGCCTCCTTCCAATGGGGGGTTTTGTGCCATCGGTCCCCCTTCCAAGGGTGGATTCCGTATCCTCTGCTCTTCTCCCGATACTGGGTTCGGTGCCGTCTGTCCTTCTCCCAACGGTGGGTTCGATGGTGTCTGCACTTCTCTCAATGGTGAGCTTGGTGCCGTTTGCTCTTCAGCACGTGGAGGGGTAACCAGAGAAGGACTCTGATTTACTGCGTCTACTCGTTTCAAGGGAGGACGACCTCTCGGCATATTGTTTTCCTGAAATATACCCAACTTCACCATAAGCCATACTCACTTTAGAAGCTTCCAAATTTCTAAAATCCAAACATTCATCCATATTACTCCAAACTCCAATCTGATAAAGATTCAAGCCTATACTAGTACCATGTGATCCATTTTTCCTAGGACACGTAGGTTTTACCCAGAGACGTAATCGCTCTGATACCAATTTGTGACGCCCCCAACTTACGTCTGGGATTTAACGTAAATTAAGGTGTCTGGATGAGCAACACTCGGCTACTCACCCTCGTACTTAACAAGACTAAAAAGTATAAACAATTAAATCGCAGCGGATCAGGTCTTTCAATATAAGACTTTCTAAAGATCACACGGAAATTATATATATACAACATTCATTAAGCTTAAGCATTGTGCTTTATACATATACACAACCCAACTGTAGCAAAATATATTACATTTATCCCAAAAGAAACTTTCCTTCACCTCACCCTTTCTCCCTCTTAACCTCGGGATATTCTTTCCCATAGCGAAACCTATTCATGCTAATACTAAAGTCTCGCTGGAGATGTTGTCCCTGTGGAGTCACACAAACTCCACACATGGACAACGAGCCGTCTACTCCTAAGGTTAAGCAGCATCCAGTACGTCTCCTTTCCTCGACAAAAGTGGATGCGTCAAGACTCCCAGCTCCGGTGGGTCTGATAGTAGGTCCGAAGGAAACAAAAGAAATGTCCAAAAAGGGACTGTAATCGGAAAGTCCCTCAGGACTCCCCGAAGTCTCCTGCCTCATCGGGGCTGTCCCCCTGCTGGTCATCGAATCCTGTATAAAATAATATGCACAAAAATATGGAGCCACAAAAGAGTGAGATTTCGAATGAAATCTCAGTAAGTACATAAACAGCTTAAAGGAAACAGGGAAAACACCCACAAAGTTAAAACCACAACCGACAAGGGAATATACCCTAACATACCCCTCACCAGGTCACTGTCTAACTGACACTTTTCTTAACTCACATACCCATTGTCTTATATTAAGATACATTATTTTCCCCTTTAAGATTCTTGTTCTTTCATATCACTGATGGGCGTTACGTATCGCCGTCCCCATCACATACACTCATCAATCATCCGGGCGTTACGTATCGCCGTCCCCGTTATGATGAGTCTGGTGTCAATCATCCGGGCGTTACGTCTCGCCGTCCCCGTTATGACACGAAATATATACACATAGTACTGCGGGCGTTACGTCTCGCCGTCCCCGCAAGGATCAATCACACGGGCGTTACGTCTCGCCGTCCCCGTGGAGATCACAATTTCATATCACGACAGGCGTTACGTATCGCCGTCCCTGCCGGCACGTCAGTCATACGGGCGTTACGTATCGCCGTCCCCGTCATGACGTGACTAACTCAATCTCGACAGGCGTTACGTATCGCCGTCCCTGCCGGCACGTCAGTCATACGGGCGTTACGTATCGCCGTCCCCGTCATGACGTGACTAACTCAATCTCGACAGGCGTTACGTATCGCCGTCCCTGCCGGCACGTCAGTCATACGGGCGTTACGTATCGCCGTCCCCGTCATGACGTGACTAACTCAATCTTTTATATATTATTTTCTTTCTTTATTTTCTTCTCTTATACACATGAGTCATCTCACTCACAACCCTTCCCATTTGAAACACCACTTCTATTCCAAGGAAACCCTAAGTTTAGGCAAAACAGGGTATCTCGCTCGAGCGGCCTGTCGAGCGAGTATCGAGCGAAGTCTCGGGTTGGGACTCGCTCGAGCGGGTGTCGAGCGAAACTCTAGCGAGGGTTCACATTTTGCCTTCGCTCGACTCACATGTCGAGCGAGGGTCGAGCGAACTTACGGGTCTAAGGGTTTTTCCACTCCAAACACACCAATCTTTTTCAAACACTCCATTTATCTTCCCAAACGCCTAAATCTAAGTTTCCACAATTTTATTGAACATAAAAACAAGACAAATACCATTAACCCTACTCATGTGTTCAATTTACACTTAAATATGTTCTCATGTGTTCACTACTATGAAATATAACTCAATCATGCCAATAAACCAATTCCATGCTTAATTTAAGCTAGAATATGGACTTACAAGTTCTTCCAAGCCTTAGGGAATTAGTCCAACCCACTTTCTCCAAGTTTGCTCCCACACACACTCACTTCACTCACAAGTGATCACTTTGAGGGTTTGGGGATACTTTGAGGGTTTGGCTTCACAAGGCAAGTGCTCTCTCCTTCTAAAGGAGCTTAGGAAGCTCTCAAGGTCCTATATATATATGGTGATGGTCGACCAACATGAGGGAGAGAAAAGGAATTGCACTCAAGGTACCCTAGTTGGCAGATTTGCATGTGATGAGGTGTCCATCTAGGCCAAATCTAATGATGAGGATTAAGCCTCCCAAATCCTAGGCTTTGCAGCTGGATTAGTCATCCAAGGGCTCACAATTGAGGTGGTTTGGCTGCCCATTTTGATCCATGGCTGAGAAGCAAGCTAAAGGGATAAGAGGTGAGGTGGCAATTCACCTAACCATGCATGCATCTCACATCTCCAGCTCTCCCCCTTGTGTCACACGCCCCTTCCAGATTTTCTCCTCCATTTGGTTCCTTCCCAACTCCCTTAGGTCTTCCCTCAACAAGTTCTAGAAGGTCACTCCATGGTTTAGTTAAGGTAGAGCCAAGTTTGATCCAATTAGTCACCAATCAACCAGATTTTGGCTCCTTTGAGTTCCCATCACACTAACCATTCAATTGACTTCCAAATCAACTTTCCATTCATTCCTAACTATCCCTACACATGTCCTAATCCCAGAGAATCCTAAAACCAGTTGCCTATTTGGTTACATGCTCCAATCTAGTTCAATTACCCAACTCGGGTTCCAGTTAAGCCCATTCTAAAGCTGCCCACTTAATTCCCAAATAAGTTATTGATTCCTTCTGAATCTCAGGAAACGTCGAACATAAAAGTTTTAGATCTATCTCTTAGGGTTCTATACCAATTGGAATCACCTCATTTAGACATCATATGGCTGACTTATGATCATTTTCCTAAAACTCGACGGATTAATCCGAAAGTGCAAAATTCTCAATATTAAGTAAAATCTCACATTTCCTCAACTAAATCTCCCATTCTAATTTCCTAATAAATAAATACATTAAATAAATCTCCTTAAAATAATTTCTATAAAATAATTTACCTTAGAAAATTTTGGGCTATTACAAGGTCCATCATCTTCATTGAGAATGTTCTTGTTTGCTATGACATTTTTCTCTTCTTCTTGTTTCGATGATACAGGGGTTGCCCTTATCGGAATTTCAACTTTTTTACCACTTCTTAAGACGATTACACTTTGCATTCTCTTTAGATTTACTATCGTTTGAGAGGGTAATTTTCCTGAACTCTGCACTTCTAGTTGACTAATTCCAGTTACCATCTGGCCCATCTGATTGTCCAAATTTTGAATACTAGTCCTTGCTTCTTGTTGAAATTGCAAAGTGTTAGTGGCAAGAGACTTAAAAACATCTTCTAAAAATATACTAGAATTAGAAGTTTGGCTCTATTATTGTCTAGGGAGGTATGGCTGCTTATATTGTTGGAAATTTGAGCAGTTTTGAGTAACAGACTAATTTATTTGTGGATTCTCATAGTTAAGATTGGGATGATTCCTCCATCCTGGGTTATATGTGCTCGAGTAGGGATTATACTTCCTTTGCGGTTGTCCAGGAAAACCACCTACCGCATTCACTTGCTTAATGGGTTCCTCTTGGAGAGTTGGGCACATATCGGTTGGGTGTCTTATTACTGAACAAATCCCATAAGCTTTCGCAGTTTGCATATTACCTACAACCATTTGACGAACAAGAGAAGTTAGACTCACAATTTGTTGTTCAATGGAGGAAACATTTACCTCATTAACTTGCTTATATGGAAAGTCAAGCCTAGTGCCAAATTGTTGAGAATTGGTTGCCATATTTGCAATCAAATTTCTTGCGGCCTCAGGAGTTTTATCTACTAGAGTTCCTCCACTAGCAACATCAATGATACTTCTACTAGTGGGTAGAAGGCCCTCATAGAGATATTCGATAAGTAGCTGCTCACTAATTTGATGATGGGGACAGCTTGCGCATAATTTTTTAAAACAATCCCAGTATTCATGTAGGGACTCTTCGTTGTGCTGCTTTACACCCCAAGTTTCTTTTCAAATGTTGGCTGTCCTTGAAGTTGGGAAGTATTTTTCCAAAAATAACATTTTCATCTCATTCCATGTGGTAATACTCTCGGAGGGTAAATAATAGAGCCAATTCTTAGCCGAATCTTTTAAAGAAAATGAAAATGCTCTTAATTTAATTTGATCTTCAGTCACCTCTGTGGGTTTCATACTTGTGCATACCACATGAAGTTCCTTTAAATGCTTGTGAGGATCTTCACCTGCAAGGCCATGAAAAGTGGGCAAGAGATGTATTAGTCCATATTTTAATTCAAAAGTAGTAGTAGCATCTAAAGTAGGAAATATTATGCATAGAGGTTGTTGGTTCAAATCAAGAGCGGCAAGCTCTTTCAAAGTTCGAAATCCAGCCATGACTTCTTATTCTTCTAAATTAGAATCGCTAGCAAACAGGGAGTCAAAAGCCAAATTGTCCTCTTCAAAATTTCTCTCCTTAATCTGTGCAAAGTCCTCTCTATTTCTTGATCATATAACAAATCACCTTAATTAGAAGATCGAGTTGCTGTCATAAACAATTAAAGAAACTCTAATAAACTATAAAAAATAAAAACTACCAAATACTAAGTTTTTTTTTACAAGATAAAAATCACAATAAGTACAAAAATTAACTAGAATCAATCCCTGGCAATGACACCAAAATTTGGCGTGCTGTCGCAAGCACCCAAAAATAAAATTCTGTACTCCAAAAAAATATATGTAGTAGAGTGAGTAAGGGTCGATCCCACAGAGAGTGATTAGCTTATTTTTATGCTATTAAGCAAGGAAGATGTGGTTTTTGATTGTAATAAGAATATCTTCAAAGGAAATAAAAACAATTAAAGAGTAATTTAATTTCGAAATATCAATCAAAGGAAAAAGCATTGGTCGAAGTCAACGTCTACCATCGAAATTTTATAAATGATCATTGATGCAATATAAATCAATTAATACTTTGAATATTCATTATTAGAACTATTTTCTTATTTCTCCTTAGTTGTAATTAATTAGAAAACAAACGATCTAATTAATCCTAATTACTAAACAACCTAAGATAAGCACTAAATATTTAATCTAGTAGAATATTTAAGAATTAGAGAGATTAATGAAACTAAATAATACAAACACAAGTGGTTGCATTTAATTTAGTCGAGTGCTCTTCTTAAATTCTAATAATTTCTGATGTAGCAAATTATTAAATCTTAATTGCTTCATAGATTAGAAAGATCAAACAATTACGGATTTGATATCTAATATAGCAATAAATTATAACGAATAATAAACTAGCAAGCCTTCTAATAATTAAATGAAATAATTATGAAAATAGGCACAGAAGAACATTTTGTTTCTTATTCATTAGTTGCCTTGTATGACTTTAATCTTGTGGTCAAACAATTTGTTTTGAAGAAATTTGAGAGCACTTCATCTTGCATATGAATTGATCATTGAATTTCTAAGTTGGTGCACGGGTACTTGCTGGAAATTGTTGTGATGACATGTGGATTCGATGTAATTGGCTGGAATTGTGGCTGAAGAATATTCAGGAATGTCAAGTGCAGGTGCGTCCACTTTATGGTTGATTTCGTTTTGGATTGAGCAGATATATATCAAAACATAAAACATAAAAGTTATAGATATTTCTCCTGGAGTTCGATATCATTTTAAATCAGTTCAATCAGAGATTAGATGAGAGAGTTATGTCAATTTTACTAAGAGATGTCAAAACTATTTAAAATTCTGCAATTATCTTCATTTGCTCCTAATGTCTCTATTTGTATCCTAAATCAAAATATAAGCATAATGAGTATATTTAGGCATAAAATAAGAATAAAATATTAAATATTAAGAGAGAAAAATATGATATTTTATATTCTCATCACAAAGTATAACAGGAAGAAAATTGAGTTTATTCGTAACGAAGTGGGTTTTGATCATAGTTTTGTAGTGGATTGTGTTGGGCGTAGTGAGGGGCTGCCTCTCCTTTGGAGGAAGGATGTAGTAGCTAAACTTATCTCCTACTCGCAGAGTTATATTTATATTTGTGTCTCAATAGTTGGGTATGGGTTACAACTGGACCCTCACTGGTTTTTATAGGTAACCTATGGCAACTAAGAGGAAAGGGAGTTGGGATCTTACTAAATCCTAGGCCACATGTCCTTTGGTTTTGTATAAGAGATTCTGATGAAATCAACTCCCAAATTGAGAAGTGCGGAAGCCCTATTAGGCCCCATAAATAGATAGAGGACTTTAGCCAAGCCTTCATGCGATGTGAGTTGGGGGACCTTGGCCACTTGGGATCACAATTCACTTGGTGCAACAAGCGGGAGGAGGTGAATTTGCTAAAGAAAGACTAGATAGGGCTCTTGTTAATGGAATTCGGCATTAGCTGTTTGATTCTAACCAGGTTTCATTTCTCCCAATTCATTCGTCTAATTACAACCCTTTACTTATCACCCACTTGATGTGTGGATCTACACCACTCCCTGGATAGAAAGTCTTTAAATATGAAATTTCTTGGGGTAGGCACGAAGAATGTGAGACTATAATTCGAGAGACATGGTACCTGGTTATTAGAAAGGCTCTAGAATTGAAGCAATCAAGGCAGGGTTGGTAAGGTGTAGGGACAAATTGAAGACGTGGAGTAGGGCCAATTATAGAAACTAGAAGACAGTTTTTGACCAGAAGAGGGAAACCCTTAGGACCCTACATGATGCTAAGACCAGGAGCTTGAATGAGCATATCTCTAAGCTGCAAAAAGAGGTAGATGATTTTCTTGAGGACTAAGACTTAAGGTGGCGCCAAAGGCCCAAACAAAAAAGGTTACAAGAGGAAAACAAAAACTCTAGTTACTTCCACAAGTGTACCACCCAGATAAAACAAATGAAATCCATAAAGTACATTCTCAATGTGGAAGGTGTGCTCACTATTGAGCAAAAGGCAATTGGGAAGGCGTTACAGTCCTATTATAAGAACCTCTTCTCTACTTCATAACCAATGGGAATCCTAAATATATTATCCAATTTTATGCTCACTGTCACACTTACCATGAACCTGTCCTTGCAAAAAGCCTATTCTAGGGAAGAGGTAGAAAAAACTATATTTGAGATTAACCCCTTGAGATCACCTGGTCTAGATGGCTTCAAAGCTATGTTCTATCATAAGCACTAGCCCATGATACGTGATGATGTGCCAGCATAGTCACTGAGATGCTGAAGCTGAGGTAGGACATTCAGGAAATCAGCCTACATTTATCACCCTCATACCTAAAAAGTGCTCAACTAAAGCTGTGACAACTTTCAGGCCCATAAGTGTATGTAATATCCTCTATAAAATCATTACTGAGGTTCTAGAAAATTGATTGAAAGGTATACTCCCCAACCTGATCTCACCTAATCAAAGTGTGTTTGTCCCAAGTAGAATGATCTCAGATAACATTGTAGTAGCTTATGAACTACTGCACCCAATGCAGAACAGGATGAATGGCTAGAAAGATGGCTTTATGGATCTCAAACTCGATATGAGCAAGGCTTATAATTGAGTGCAGTGGGACTTTTTGCAGGAAGTAATGCATATAATGGGGTTTGCCAACAGCTGGATTGAAGTGGTGATGCAATGTGTAAGTAGTGTTAGCTACTCTTTGTTAGTGAATGGCATTTCTCAAGACACTTTCAAACCATCTAGGGGAATCAAACATGGAGACTCCCTCTCTCCCTACTTATTTATTTTGTGTTATGAAATTATGAGCTTTTCCTTAAACCAGATTGAACTACAAGGTCTAATTACTAAGATTCTAGTTTCTAGAGGTGCCATCAAAGTCAATTATCTATTCTTTGCATATGATAATATCCTCTTATGCAAGGCAACCCATCTTGAATGGAGCAGCCTTTATCACCTCTTCTCCTCCTATGAACCTGTTTATGGACAGAGGCTCAATTTGGAGAAGACATCTATTTTTTTCAGTAAGGATCCAAACCAGGATGTTCAGCATACCATTCTCAACACAGCAGACATTAAAGCATCATGTCCTTTTGACAAGCATTTAGGCGTCCCCTCTTATGTTGGAAGGTGCAAGGCTAGAGCATTATCAAAGCTAAGATCTCTAGTTGTAAGACCAACCTCCTATCTTAAGTAGGAAAAGAAATACTTCTAAAATCAGTACTCTAGTCCATCCCCACCTACTCCAAAGTTTTTTGTGGGAATAGAAGGACAACAAGTCTAAGTTGCATTAATTGAGTTGGCAAACCCTTGGAAATGCTGAGAGTGCATAAGGCTTAGGCTTTAGGGATTTTAAGGACTTTAACCTTGTCCTTCTTGCCAAGTAAGGGTGGAGGATTGCCCAGAATCCTACATCATTGATAGCTCAAGTATTGTAGGCCAAGTACTACCCCAAGTCTGATTTTCTATCTGCTAGAGTTAAAAAATAATGACTCCTTTGTGTGGAGTAGCTTCATGTCAACACAACACCTACTCTCTGAGGGCCTCATCTTGAAGATTTGAAATGGAAAAAGGGCTAGGATTTGGTAGGATAAATGGCTCTCCCCCCCAACCATATTTTGAATCCAAACCCTTATTAAGACTTTCCAGGCTGAGACTATAGTGTCTGAACTCCTTGTTTAGGATCCTACCCAATGGAACCTCTCCTTACTCAATGCCATATTCTCTCAAATGAGAAGTGGATATGATCTGTCTAACCCCCTAGCCCTTATGGATACCTTGACTTACAAACTTAGAGGTGCCCAGCTAATAGCAAGTTCTCTATCAAGAATGCTTACTACCTTCAAGGGTGCATCAAAGACAACATATTAGGTCAAGCCTCGAATACACACTCTGAGCAAGATTTTGGCTGAAACTATGAAAACTAAAAGTGCATAATGCATTCAAGTATTTATATAGAGAGTAGTCAAGGAATGCCTCCTAACCAAACTCAATTTTCATAAGAGTAAGGTGGTAGAATCCCCATTATGTCCCATATGCTTGACTTTCCCTAAGTCTGCTGCTCATGCTCTCTGGTCTTGTACAAAATCCTAGGATGTGTGGAGCATGGGTTCAAGGAATATGTAGAAAACAAAAGGTGGGTGGGTCTTTTAAAGAGGTCAAGGTGGCCTTCATGTCCCAGTTATCCGATGATGAACTTTGAAAAGTTGCCTCACCTCTAGACATATTTGATTTCAGAGGAATGCTTGGATGTTTTTACTCAAAATTTGTGTCTCCAAAATAGGTCTCACAACTTTCAAAGTCACTAATCTATGATTCTTAGTCTTGTTGTGAGAATTATCTAGCTAAGGCAAGGCTATCAACTTCTTCCCCAGTCAAGTGGACGACTCCACCTCTTAATATCTATAGAATCAATTAAAATGTAACCATTGAAAAGTATAATTGTAAGGTGGGAATTGGTGTGGCAATAAGGGGTTGGGAAGGATGAGTCACTGTCACACTATGCACCTCTATTTGCTTATTTCCTAACCCCCCTTTTGGGAGAAGCAGTAGTTGCTTTAAGAGCCACCATTTTTTGTGTTGAGTTAGGCTTCTAACACATTATGGTTGAAGGTGACTCCCTTAAAGTGGGGAATTCCATCAAGAAGTCAGAGGAGTCTTTGCCTCGACTGGCCTCCCTATTAGGGATATCAAAACCATCCTTTCTATCATTCAAAACTTGTCAGTTAGACATGTACCTACAAGTGTTATTGTAGTGGCTCGTATTTAGATAAGCATGGTTTAGCTCTCTCGACTGAATGTCTGCTTGTATATGACTATCCTCCATGTATTTATCATCTACTTTAATAAAAAGAAGTTTTCCCTTAAAAAAAAAGGTTCAACATGTATATAAAGTTGAGATTACTTCTAGCTTTCCAACCACTTGATCACTAAAAGCTAATAAAATTGTGTTACTATTATAAGACTCGGCCCAATTCTCAACCCAACATTGTGGAGAAGTCCAGCATGCTGGAAGAAACGATGTTGTTTTGGTCAGTAGCCATTTTCTTTTACCTTTCCTTTCTTTTCTTTCTTTCTCACGTTTTTCCTTTTTGTCTCCCCTCCATTGACGGTATCTATGGCATCTCGATTTTTCATGGGAGGAATTTGTTTTTCCATAATAGGATTAGATGATTATTCCTTTTATTTACTTTGAGGTATTTGGTGTCTTTGTCTTAGAGAAAAAAAAAAGACGAAGAAAAGAGAAGAGATGATAAGAAAGAAACTTTTGAAGAAAATACTAAGTATTAGTGGATTGGACTTTTTTTTGTCTTGTGTAAGGTATGGAGAATTGGCCCAAGAAGATTGAAACAAGGCCCAAATGCCCAAAAGAAAGTGGATGGCCGGCTATTGCATGAAGTAAGGGACTTTTTAGATTCCTTTGAACAAGTGGCAATGCAAGACACAAGTCTCTTACCCTTCCAAGAAAGCTTTTTACATGGGGAAGCTAAAAGGGAGGATCTTGTGGGGACCAAGAGTGTGCTAGGTGTGTAAGAGGGAGTTGAGTGGGGAAGTGGAAAGGCCACCTAGGGAAATGGTAAGCCACCCTCACCCATGTCTTGCCAAGTGGCAACTCAAGAAGGTAGGTTTTTGAGAATTATCCAAGATCCCTTTTCTAGGTTTTGTCTTAGGCAATGTTTGAGGGTTAAAATGGTAAAATTGGGAGATGGAAATTTCGATTATGGGGGGAGAGAGAGAGAGAGAGAGAGAGAGAGAGAGAGAGAGAGAGAGAGAGAGAGAGAGGGAGGGAGAGTCTGAAAAGATGCCATGCCTTTTTGTCTTCCCAAGCAAATCTCATCATATTTGGAAAGATTTGAAGCAATCTGCCAAGTGTCATATATGCATTAAAGCATGTTTTGAAAGGAAAGAGAGTCTAAGAAGGCCCTAGCCGAAATTTGGGAGGCTTTTCTCATTCCAATTTTTGTCTCTTCATTTTTCATAATAATTTAGGCAAAACACCCTCTCCATGCTTTCAAACTTTCTTTCATTTTCTCACTAGCCAAACGCCTTCATTTTTTATCTTTTCATATGATTTTCGATGAGAATCTTTCAGAAACATTTTCTACTCAAAGTAAGCATTTCGAAATCTAGTTTCTAAAAAGCCATGTACGGATTTGAAAGAGTTCTTTTCCTCTAAAAGTTTCGGCCCAAGAGTCTTCCTACACATACACACACTTCCACATAAAAATTAGGGTTTTGATTATCTCTAAAATGAAACCCTAGACTTTTGAAGTTTTTACACGAATATAAAATAGAGATTTACATGGGAGAAGACATGGTTTTGAAGATAAAAGTAAAAACTAGAGTTTTCTCTTGGAGGAGATTCGGTCCTAGCATGTATTGAAGAAAATCAATATTTTTCTTGGAAAACAAACACCTTTTTCTCTTCTAGATTTTGAATTTAGGAATTTTCGAGTTTATATCTTAATCTTCTCCATGTTTGTTTTCAGATTTCTTGCTTATATTTCTTGGATACTTTTGTGAGTATGCTCTTAACCTAGTTTTGGTGTTGTTTGTATATGATGTGTAAACTTGTTTGCCTTTTATTTCCTATTTGTTTGATTGCTTATTTACTATATTTTCTCAAGGATATTCTAAGGTTTAACTTGAGGGTATTTGGATGATTAATATTGATTATTTGGAGAACTATTATTGGGTGGAAAATGAATGATTTTTGGTTGAAAAACGAAGTTCTAATGAGACTATAGGTTCGGCCTTGACCTATTCATGCATGGAGAAATGACTATTTACTGAAATTCCTTGGGTGATTCATGGATTAATTTCATTGTTTGTCCTATAATGTGGTTCGAGTATATGTATGTTTAAATAGAATGAGAATAAGTCATATTGATTAATAAAGGAAAACCATGATGTGAGTGCATTAGGGTTTGGCTTAGGTTTCTATTGTAGCTGAGGGATGTTTTTCACAAATGCTTAAAGGATGCATGAGTTGGTATGATGCGATGAAGGGAAATGAGGTATAGTAAGGCTTGAAGGGTTTGGCCTTGACTCTTTTGAGGGCTTGGTCAAGCTATGTGATACTTTCACGGGATTGATTGACTATGTTTCCATGATTAGAATTTATGTTTGCATGTTATAATATTTTCAAGCTGTGAATGAGAGCTATATGCTTCACATGTTCATAATTTACATGCTTGTATAAGTGAGAGTTAAGGGATTGCATGTAGTCCAAGTCATATGATTTCATGTCTTTGGGTCATGATTTCAAAACAAAAAGTCATGTATTTTATAAAAACCCCAAAGGCTAGACGAGGAAATTCCCTAGTGGAATTCCCTGTTCACTCAAAAGTGTTTAAAGTTGAGTGAAACCCCTAGGTCAACGAAAAGCAGTCGATGGGTCTCGGATAGTTCCTATGAAATGATTTTCGAAGTAAGATCGCACATAAAACTAGTGGGTGCTAAGAATGGTGGAAGCGAAATAAGCAAACTACTGTATAAGGTTATGAACATGATGTAATCACCTCAACTAAAGGAGTAGTAGAGTGATGTAGTAATTAGTAGAAAACACATAGTGCATAAGGGAGCCGTGAGGTATCCATACAAGTATATAAAAGTCATGACAAGGAAAACTATGAGCCCAAGAATGATATTAATGATAAAAATGATATGAAATGTTATGAGAAGTTAAGTATGATATGAAAGTTATGAAAGATATGAAATTTTATGAATACGTATAAAAGAAAAGTCAAAGAAGTATGAAGGTCTTTTTCATAAAAGTGCATGATACATAAGTCAAGTCATAAGTCTTATTGTTCATTATTCATGCTTTTGTTTGCGTTTACCTTTATATGCCTATGATACCTATGCTATGCTATTTGTGTACTTACTAAGATTTATCAAAATCTTACTCTGGTAGTTTCAACTACCATTCTTTTCTCCTAATGATAGAAGTGATTGCAGGACTAGATGGGGGAGTGAAAGAGGCCGCTTTCCAAGAGAACTCAGGAGACCTCGAAGAGTCCTAAGGGCCTTTGGTGTGCTCTGTGCACGATAGGTTGTCGGAGGTGGATGAATTTTTGGTTCAGATTATGAAGCTTTTTTAAAGAGCTTAGGAGGTTCCTACATTAAGGATGGGCTAAGTAGGACCAAGCCAGTGGGACCCCTAGCTTAGAGTGATAGCCCTTATACGGGTTTCAGTTTATTTTAATATAAGACAATGATATATAAGTTTTAAGTGTCTATGGATTTTAAGGTTTCCTAATGTTTTTGGAAAATTGAACATTGACTTACTATTTTGAGGTGCAATTACTTTAAAACTTTTGGGATAGTTGCACTAGCAATTACCATGTGATTGATGGCATTTACTAGTTACTTTGCCTATCTGGTTAGAAATGACTTTTTCATTGCAATATTATTGTATACTGCTAATAAGTTAGGTGCATGCATTTTATACTTGTCACGAACGAGGGTATGTAATTTTGTGTTACGTGTCCCTGGTCTTCTAGTTTATATTAAATCTCAAGTGTAGGCCGGGACGTCGATAGTATCTTTCGTCGATAATGATAAGATTACTATTCTCTTACTAACAATTTATTAATTTTTCTGTATTTTATTTTTTTCTAATTTTTTATTTTATTTAATGATTAAGGAAGTGACTATTTGTAAACTTATATATATTTTTTAATTTTTTAATTTTTTAATAAGTAAGGATATTAAAACATTTAAAAGAAAACAATAAAAAAAAATACCAATACATTATAGAATGAGAATATCATTCAATTAGAATGTGACACATCAACATTTTAGCACTATTACCATGCATCCCACTACACCCGATAGCACGCTCCATTCTCCCTAAACCCCTTTTTTCCTATTCCAGCCCACACCCGAACGACTTCTCTCTAATAGTGTTTAATATAGGCTTCCATGACCGAGCTCTAGATGACCTCTGTGCATCTAAAGGTGCCATGGCTACAGCTAGATCTATCTAAAATGAAAAACTACCCCTTTAATAGTGAGTTGCCTAAATCGCAAAACCCCTTCTCCTACTCCCCATATTGCCTCTTGGTGCAAGTACAAACCTTCTCACAAAAACCATGGCGTGTATGGCCCCACAAATTAAAGAATTTGTTTACAAAAGAGTAAACAAAGATATCTAATGGAATCTTGTCTGTTCCCACTGTTGAAAAGGCTAAGAAATGCTTTAGCTATTAATCATAGGGAAGAGATGTAGAGTGTTTTCTTTTCCATTTTTAGTTCTGAAATTTTTGTTATTTTTCATCTTTCTTTAGAGGAATATATTTCCTCATTGCATGGTGGGAGGAAATCCAAAGAGGATTGTTTCTAGATCATGGCAACTTTTCTTACCATGTCTTAGACTTTCTCTGATGCCAAACAAAGCAAGCACGAGAATAAACTTGAGAAGAGAAGGTTTCATCTGCCTTAGGCTTTAATCAGATATATGTGTTTGTAGTGTGCATTTAGACCACTATCCTACATGTCTTGTTGTAATTGGTGGATTGTTATTCTACATTTAACAAATGGGTTGTTCCAACGTGAAACTCCTATAGAATATTAAATGTGTAATGAAAGAATAGTAACCATATCATTATCCATCTTTATTCTCCTTTAGTTTTTCTCCCCTTTATATTCACCCTCACCCATTTTTATTTTCAATCAACAATGATAATAGATTTAGTATCTTTATATTACTCTTTTAATACTTATATTTAAAGTTTTCTCTTTTTTTTTTTTTTTATTATTTTAACATTTTTAATTAAAAAGTTACTTTCTTATTTAATTAAATAAAAAAATAGTAAATGGATATATGAAATTGTAGGATGTCATTGTCATTCACTCAAATTCCCTCTCAGTTCGCTCCCACCTTTTTCCCCGGCGCGCATCTTTCCTATCAAGCCATTGCTGTTGTCAGTTACCTCTCTTGATGTCAATAAGTCTCCATCCATCCCTCTATCTCTCTATCACCTCTTTGCCCAACTGCATCTCATCCTCTTCATAACCACTCTCTCTCGAGTTCTCTATTTCAAACCGATTCTCTGTTTCAATCCCAACCACACGACACCATTTCATTTTGTCCGTTTGATAAATGGATATTTATGTTGTTTTTAATACTCTTAATATAGTGATTTAAGTAAACTTTATATATTAAATAAAGGGTATTAATTAATTAAAGGGTGTAATAACCCAATTATTTAAAATAAAATATTTACTTGAGAATGTTTTAAAGGAATTTATTAGAAGGATATTTTTTTCCATGAAAATAGGATTTAAGGCTTTGATGCATTCGAAGAAAAATTTTGAATTGACCTTTGGAAATTTTTGCAAGGTGTCAACTAGAGAAATCTAATTTGGACCTATAAAGAGATAATTTTTTGAAATTTGAGAAAGAAATTCAAATGGAAGTAATAGAACAAAACATCAAATACTTGGTATGCCAAAACAAGTTCTTGGGCTGATCCATTGGATTTTGGTATAATAATCATAACTGTTTCATATAAGGTCAGAACGAGGTGATTCAAATTAGTATAGAACTTTAAGAGGCATATCTAGAACTTTCATGTTTTGGGTTTTGAAGATAAGGAATGGAATAAGAACTAAATCTGGTGTGAAGTAGATGGATGGGAATGAGAGTCAACTGGTAACCAACTTAGATGAGTTGTCTTATGTTCGGCCATGTGATGAAAATTGTGATTGGCTATCAATTTTTCTGAGGTCTTGACATGTGTGGGAACATGTGGAAAGTTTATAAGAATTCATCTAGAAGCCTTGGTGGGACAGGAAACAAAGGAAAACAAATAAAGAACTCAAGTTGGGTGTTCTCGGATAAGTATTGAGATGTTTTGGTGAAATAATTATATATATCTCATCTGATCTTTGAATAAGGTGATTCAAAATCCTATAGAATTTTAAGAGAATTATCTAAAACTTTAATGTTTTTAGCTTTTGATGTATCGAATTGGATCAATGACTTATTTAGGATGGAAATGGCCAGATATACACCCCATTGGAAGATACCATCATGCTATCTTGTCTTTATCTTACATGTGTTAGAATTACTTGAGCCATTGATCAAAGAGATTTTTAGGTAGCTCAAAAACTAACCTTTGCATATAAATATGACTCACCAAACCTAAGGTTTAGGGGTGATCATGAAACTACAAATCTATGAGACACATCACCCCAATAGGCTAAGGGAGGCTGCAGCAGATGGGTTCAACAATTTCCCCCCAAACCCCTTGCCTCCAACGCCCCTCATGCCTATAAATAGATGCATGAACTTCTATTCTTTCCCCATGATACCAGTCGGCCATTGTGAGAAATACCAAAGAAAAATATACAAAAACTCACTCACATCACCTAAGTGCCAAAACAGAGCTAATTAAGAGCATTGGAGAAGAAGTGGTGCAAGACCAACCATAAATATCCAATTTAGCTTTGGAAAAATTTTTAAGTTCATATATTAACTTAATATTGGCACAGAATAAGTGGTTTGGTGATTTAATTATGTTTGATATTTATTTAAGCATAATCTTTGTTTATGTGTTAAACTGAAACATATTGAATTTTGAAGTGGTTTTTGCTATGGAAAAATGTTAGAAAAATTATAAGACTTTAGAAATATATTCTATGATGTTATATGAAGATAATTATGTGAAAATATGAGGTTTTTCTATGGAAAAGAATGAAGAAACAACTCTAGTGAATTTCGGCCTTTATAGGATTATTATTGGCATATTTGACATATTTTGATAAATTGGACATAACTTGTTCGTTTGATATCGGATTTGAACAATTCAAGATGATATGGAAATATAAGAGAAATATTTACAACTTTTATGTTTTTAATTTTAAAATATAAGTAGCTAATCAAGGATGAAATTGAGATTGAAGTGGCAGAACCAAATTTACCATAGTAAGCATTATTCGTTAAGTTTTGACGTTACGAATTTATGTGACGTAAGTGCATGTATATGTGATGTATGCTCTTGAGATATGTTTTTATATGTCACATGAATTATGAAGACATGAAATATGCATGTCATAAGCCTAAGTTATGTGTATATTAGATTTTGTCACATACATGTGTCATCATAAGTCATAACGTTTGTTTTAAGAAAAGTTTATATTACATGTCATCAAGTATCGTCAAAAATCATGTCAAGCATTAAAAAAATAAGAAAGGATATGACATGGCCTAACCACAAGTAATGATAGTGGCATGGCCCAATCACGAGTAATAATAGTGGATATAAGTGAAGACTTACAAGAACAAAAATTTTAAATCCATGAATGATACAAATTTGTAAGTCTAAGTCATGCATGAGTCATATGAAGCATGCCATAAATGCATACTCTGACTGTTTGGCATGTATGTGATTATTTTATTATGTCTATACTTATATTAATTTACGTTTGTACTTACTTAGATTTCCAAGGAAATCTCATTCTTGTATATTTTTATTTTTGAAAATATAAAATTATATTGTAAAATTGATGATTGAGATAAGAGAAGGCCCGATGACTTAAGGAACTTAGAGGAGCCTGGATGGCCATAAAGTTAGTCTAAGTTTTGAGAATAAATTATGTACATGACTGACAAAACTAATTGGGTTATGTATGTAATGATATCATGCTATTATAAGTAGGGGTGTAAATAGTCCGGTCCGGTCCGAAAAATTTGTGGACCGGTTCCATTCCGTCCAAAAATTCTCTCACCCTGGACCAGACCGAACAAGAGTTCGGTCCATACCAGTCCGGTCCAATTCGGTCCAGGGGCGGTCCGGTCTGATCTAGGGGTGCCCTATATGATTTAGTTGACTAAATTTAATCTAAAATTCTACAATGATCAAATATTTTTTTGGCCTAAATTTAACTACTATGAATTATAATATGTTAATATTATAAGAGTATATATTATATATTAATATGTTAGTATATATTATATATTAATTATGTTAGTAAATTATAACTAATAACACTATTACATTAGTATATATATTTTTTTATGTTAGTAAATAGTGATAAATTAGTAATAATATATTAAATAATAATAATACACTTATTACTTATAAGTTATTACTAATATTCTATATAAATATATTATAATTTATATTTTTATACTACAATTAGTCAACCAATAAATTATAATATATTAATATTATAAGAGTATATATTATATATTATATGTTAATATATTAATATATTATTTATATTAATATTAATATTAATATTAATATTATAATTTATATACTATTTTTATATATACATATATAAATATATATATATATATGTGGGGTTTGGTCTGGTCTGGTCCGGTTTAGACGGACAAATCCTCTGGATCGGATCGGATTGGAATTAATCGGTCCATGTAAAATTTGGACCGGACCAGATCGAATTTCATTCGGTCCGGTCCAGTCTCGGTCCAGTTCGGTCTTTTTACAGCCATAATTATAAGAATGAATGAGGTGAATATTGTGGTTTTAGTTCACTATGTGATCACTAGAAAATTTTTATTCAGAACTCTTGCCGCTGCAATTTTGATAAATACGGGAATGAGTAGCCTAGCGTTACTTACCCTAACACTTCAATTTGCATTGAATTACGAACATAAATTGAGGGTGTCATAAAGGGTATTAATTTCATAAGAATTAATTTTATCCCTAACTAAATGCAGATGGGCTGGCGAACATTAAAATGATTGAAGCCCACAACTGAAGCCTGCAACTTGAGATGCATAATCATGGCTCATGGAGGTCTGACTCGTGGAAGACAAATATGTGAAGAAATTCAAGAGCATATCATGACCTGCTAAAAGAAAGAAACCGAGATACATAAGTGATAGAGATCTCGTCCATGTGACAGAAATTAAACCCGAGAATTGAGGCCCGTGATTTAATTCAGAAGGCTATGTGAAGAAATACAAGGAAGGCTTGTGTTAATTGAAGCCTAGGGTCCATGCCTTTAATTGAAGCCCACTTACATGACTAACTGACCTGAGGATACAACCCAACCCATGATTATTTGATGAAAGCCACTCGACGTAGATGCAACTTGCGGAGTAACGAGACTTGCTGTGAAGGAATTAAGGGAACCCGAAAACCAAATGAAGCCCAAATGCAAGCCTGGCTTTGTTGCGTTTGGCAACCAAGAATACCTTAGATATTCTCAGAATATTTTACAATTATTCATTATTTTATTATTACTTTTCATTTATTTTTATTACAATTTATTACTTTTTCACTACTATTCATTATTCTTTTATTACTTTTCATATACTTTTTACAACTATTTATAACTCTTCTCAACACCCAAACCTACCATCAAAACCTAATAGAGGAGTAACCCGAGAAAGAAAGTAGCTGTTCTAGAAGAAGTTTCGAGACCACACAAAGGAGAGGGATGCAGTGGTTATGCACAAGGGAGAGGCTACAAACCGTGGCAAGGAAAGAGAAAAAATAGGAAAAATGGAAGTATAAAATTAGAAGGAAATTTCGGAAAAGGGGTTAGCTAATTTTTGCATTTATTTTTCCTTTGTTTAGATGATTTTTTTGTACTTTTTCTTAGGGTTTTTAATTTTGGAATTTTACTAGCTTTTGAGGATGATGATCAGCTAATTACTATTGCTTCGATTATGATTATGCCCAAAAATTAATATGGTAGTTGTAGTGTAGTTTTGGGGTGTCAATTCTACAGAAAGACAAATTAAAATAATAGTAGAAAGAACAAATAAATTAAAGAAAAATATTAAATGATTAATGAGAAAATTAAAAAATTGATTTTAAATGCAAATTAAATTGAAACAAAGTGATTAATGGAAAAAGTATTTAAAGTTGACAAACAGTAAAGCGTCGAGAATCCTTTGCACATATCCGATATAAAAATTATTCCTAATTCATTGATAATTCAATTGAGAATTCAATTCCAAAATTCCCAATCGAAAAATATAGAATTATAAACCAAAACTAAATCAAATGTAACTCTTTGAAAAATCATTCATCACTTTTAAATCATGCAATTTGTTATCCGCTTTGAGAAATCTAACAACAACAATATACTCATAGAACAATATTGCAGTAAAGAATTAAAACAATATAGACAAAATCAAAGAATGCTAAACTTTTCAATTGAAAAAGCATGACTGAATTTATAAATAGAGTAAACTCTATGATTATTCGGAGAAAAAAAAATCACAATAAATTAAAAATAATAAAACAAAAGATTTTTAATAATTAAAAATCAAATATATGAATTGAAAATAAATTAAAAATATTATCTAGTGTACAAATTCATCTTTAATCCTATTTAAAAGTTTAGTTATCCATAAGTATAATGGACAACATAAATCTCTCCCGAAAGATGATCACGCGGCCAGCCATGAAAAATAAGTTTCGTTCTCTGTTGTACGTCTGTATACGTCGTGCCTCAAAACTACGCTTCATAAAATCATCTATATATATGTGACAAGTGGCCTCTTAGTTTTTAAGTTCCAGTCAATTGTCGTGCTTCATGTGAAAACGACGCCGCTCAGGTGAAGTGAATTGAAGTCTCGGCTAGTGAAATTAAGAATTGGTGCCGTTGTGTTAAGGCGTCGTTTTCCTAGTATTGCTGTAGTATTCCCTCTATTTGCAGCATCAGGAAGTCGCTATAATAACTTCTCATGTCATTATAAGCACATAATAAATGGGCCCCTGGTAATTGGACATATAAATTAATATATTACCTACTTCACATGAAAAGAAAACTCATAATTAAGGAACATGTCACACAATAGGTTTGATAATGAAACAAATAGAACTATAATATATTTAACTCATGATCATCACTTCACATAGTTTAAGGTCAATAATCTCAAAATACCAACACATGGATTCAAGGGCAGCTATTGTGATGACCCGAGAATTTCTTCTCGTATTATTTATTAAATATTTGTTTTGATTGAGTTGTTAATTGTGTAACTAGGATAATTAAATTAATAGATGAGAAAAAGGGCATTGGCTTGAGATTTGGGCCTTGGAACTTAGAATGAGCTATTGGGCCTAGGAATGAATGGCAAGCCCACAAGCCCAAGAGGATGATTCATGACCCACCAAACCCTACCATGGGACACTTGTCACCCATAGGAAAATCTTAGTGAGTCAACTACAACTAGTAGGTGGAAATGTGAGATTACCATTAAGTGAGAGTTGATTAGTGGGTGAGTGGTGAGGTTGAGTGTAAAATCTTGTGATGAGATTTTCCCATCATTGGAAATATTTTTAGAAAGTACTAATGTATGGTCTAACTTACCCTAACTATTACATGACATGTTTAGGGAATGACATTTGTACAATGGAGTGAAAAGTGGGAGGAAAGGAAATGGGAGGGCATTCGACTAGGGTGATTGCCGAAACTCTTAGGGGTTTTTCCTACCCCATTCTCTCCAAACTAGGTTAATGATCACCATAGGATCTTGTAAGGGAAATGTGACAAGGTGATTGATACAAGAAGAGAGGTGTCATGAGGAAAAATAAAAAGAAAATGGAAGAATAAAAGCAAGAGGGATCTGGGTGGACACCATGTGCACCACTTTGGGATTTCTTAGGATTTGCTTGCAAATCTAGTGAAAAGAGTACCTTGGATTTGTGTAAGGAATAAAGCACATGAGGTGAGATGATTAAGAGGTATGGTGGTGTAAGAGGAAGGAATGGAGGTTGCTTAAATTAGAAGCAAAACTAAGAATGGAGGGAGGGTGCATTTTGGATGACACATGGAATTTAGGTATGGCTATGGAATCTTGTAGAATGACTTGAGAGTGGATGGTTGAGTGTGTCATAGGGTTGTAATGACAAGAGAAGGAGGCTTGAGAGGGTAAGAGGTTTCGGTGAAGCTTGGAAGGCCAAGGGGGATCCGGTTTCCTATGTCCCCCATCTCCCATCATTGTTTTCTTTTCCCATGCAACCACCTATGCCTAGTCTTGTATCCTTCACATCAAAGTATGGTGAGTTGTCCTTGACCCCTAGAAAGGAGTGTATGGTTGAAACTCTTGAGGAAAGCCATCCCTCATTTGGCTAGCTCACAAACACACACACACACACACTAGTCTTTCTTTCTACCTCTCGGCCAAGCAACCCTCTTCCTCAACTTTCATTTGTTCTACTTTCTTCTAACTTCTAAACCTCACTATATCCTTAGTAGAAAAGAGTTAGAACAACTATTTTGAGGAAGGATTACTTTTGAAGAGGTAAGTGCATTCTTATCCTATCTTTAGTAATCTTAGTATATCTTTGAGTGAATTTGATTGCTTTACTTGATTCCTTGTATGCATGTGGTAAAATGAATCTTTTTAGAAGAGAAACTTGCTATGTTTATTTTAGTAAGAATCCATGTTAAAGTTATGTTAATTTCGTAAGTTGAGAAGTTGAAATGATATATGGTTTAGTTAGTTGTTTAACATGAAGTGGAATGAAGAAAAGTGCATGCATGATTGAAGGTTTTCTAGCATAAAGTTGGATAATGATTTAGTGTTATTTTTTTAGTAGTAAAAATCCATGTCTAAGAGTGAATATCTTGCTAAGATTTAAGGTTATTTCATGTGGAGATTATGAATACTTGTTATGAAAAGAGAATGTGGTATGATTAATAAGTTGAGTTAAGGTGAATATATATTTGTTAGATCTTGATTTGGAGAAGAAATTGTTGAGTTATGCATGCATGTATTTTTGGATTTGAGAACTTTTGGTGCAAATCATTGATTAAATTATTATACTATGTTGTGGCGACATGTCCAAAATTTTGGAGATATTAGATGTATATGAATAAAGTGGTTACATTGACTTAATTGAAGGTTTTTACTAAAACCATTGAGCGAATTTTTAGAAGAAAAATTAAACAAAATAACACTATAGGAGGCCTAGAACTTTCTGCCAAGCCTTGTTTTATGGTTAGGAGAACACATTTAAAAGATTGAAGTTGAACTAGAGTACTTGGAGAAAATGAGAAGACAAAAAGCTAGGAGAGTGTAAGGGAGGGTCTCGGCCCAACCCTAGTGGGAAGGGGCCGAGTACCCCTTAGTGCATTAGAGGCCCATTATAGCGTTTTGGGGAGAAAATGAGTAGGATTATGAGGTGCGAAAAGTTTGAAAAAGCTTGACGTAGGGTAAATGTCATGTTCGTCACCTATTGCATATGTTTTGTGACATGAGTCTCACGTCTTATGCATAAAGCACGAAAATCATGTTTTTAAAAGAAAAAGAATTAATTAAAGTTTTATAAGAACCCCAAAGACTAGGATGTGAGTGTCCCGGTAGAACTCTTTGTTCACTCAAGAGTAATTAAAGTTGAGTGAAAGCCCCTAGGTCGATGAAGAATTGTCGACAGACCATGAATGGCTCCAAAAGGATGTCTGGAGCGTGGTCGTACTTAAAACTAGTGGGTGCCTACAGGCGGTGTTGGCTTCGGCCTTACCGACAGAAAAGTTTGTAGTCGCTCAGGGAATGATCAATCACTGAGTGATGAAGAGTGTGAAAGGGCGTGAAACGTAGCTACTTTGGTTTGATACGATTTTCGGGTGCTACGGTAACTAGCAAGAACACATGGTGCGTAAGGGAGCCGTGAGGTTTCCAACAGAGGTCATGACAAAAAATGGGCTTTCGGGCCATATATGATATGAAAAGTGGCGCCTAAGATAAGAAAATGAAAAGTGTTTACAAAAGAAGTATTTTTGAAAGAAAACTTCATGGTTTTGTTTTCTGAGATTATGGACAAGTGTATAAAAAGAATATGAAAAGAAAAAGAGAAATTTTAAGACACAAGCATGAGCATCAGCATGTGCATATCTTGAAGTCATGAGTCCCATAATGCATAAACTATGATTGGATGTCTGCTATTCACTTAAATGTATGCTTAAATTGTTTTGTTATGGTATAAATGTGCTTACTGAGATTTCTTTCGAAATCTCACCCCTTGTTTATCTCTCCACTATCACCTTTTTGGGATGATAGAACTAGTCACAGGTGATGACAACCAAGACGAGTACGACCCCACCGATAATGCCTCGAACCCCCACGGGGCCGACTGAGTCCATTGCCTCCGAGCTAGTGACTCTAGACTACTTGAGCCACTGGGCGGCGGAGTTACTACCTCTGGCTATGTATATATGTGGCTTACGCCCTATCGGGTGTTGTATAGTTTTGGGTGTGGATAATTCCCTCCACATGGGTCGCCTCTACGAATCATCCTCCAGGATGAGTTGTGAAGTAGGACCGGTCTTGGAGTTGGACCGTCTCCGTTACGGCCCAAACTTCAAAGAGATCAAGAAGGAGCCATTGTACTAGGCAGTGATAGCTGGGGATCCTCCATGCAGTTTTTGTTTTTAATTGCATGTATTTTGGTCTTCCGTTATTGTGGAAGAATGAACATTTGTAAAAGATCTTCATGTTTATATTAATGGTATTGTAATATTTTGGGATGCTATTGTTTTAAGCCATGTGATACACGCTTATAAAATGGTTGAGCTTTATCCGCTGTGATATAAAAAAAAAAATCAATAAACGATAAGACAAGGGGTGAACTTCCCTGTGATGCTCATCCCCGACATTACAGTTTGAGTATGATCCCCAGCGCAAGCTGGGGCGCCAACAGCTATTACCACCCTATTACATTGAGACATCCCTATGGATTAAATAGAAATGTTGCCTTTGGAGTAGTGCATCAATCCATGTTGTTAATATACCAACATTACTCCAATTAGTTCTATGTAGTTAATATCTAGAAAGAACACTTTCCATTTACAAGAATATGACCATCATTGATTGGGTATGAAAACTTCAACTTCATACCAGCTTAAGTCCTTAAACGGTAATGATTGATGGTGTTGAGGGTGAGTTAGGAGACCCCCACTACTTTTTGGCATCTTTATAATCAGGAAGTGTGTGTTGTCCATTTCCACTGTACTATATCCCCATTAGATCCAAACATTTAAAATGACAAATCTGCACCAGCAAACCATGGGACAAATCTGCACTTCATCTTCCACCACACATGGGATCACATAGTTTCCATCAACCCCACTGCCTAAGCCATTTTCCTCATTAGTTGGTACCTTTAAATGGAAAACATAAGTGAAACTGATTAAACTTATATACTTCTAAATGCATATAATGGTTGACCAATATTAGTAAACTAAATAACAAGATTCGCTAGGGAACAATTATCACTCAATGTAGATGGGTAATTAGAGTTAACCATATTTTCTTTTGAAGAACAATTAGCTTGAGAGAGAGGGCTAAGAAGTAATATGGAATCAGAATGTGGATTGTTGACATAGGCTTTTGGAATCACTTAACAAATTGTAAGATAGCATTAAATTTCTAAGCAAACCTTACACCTGCCTTGGAATTTAGGAGAATAGTTGTAACCCTACTACTAGTAATCTAGCATGCATCAAATGCTAATCTTGTGTATTGTATTCTAGTGAAGTTGCCGTATAAGGGGTCAAGTGTTGTGGGCCATGATGCTCTGCTATTGAGGGAATAGAGTATGCCTAGGTGATTGCTATGAGTTGCCATGTCCCACTTGAGTCCAAGTGAATTTCTAGCAAGCATGCGGCAAGCCTTGAGGTGTTGATGAAGTGTGACCCATTAATTAATTGAGGAGTCTACTTCCTCTTAAAGTGAAACCTGTGCCTCTTATCTTCAAAGCATGTGAGTTTTGTGGGCCATGCTTGTGATTAAAATGCAACCTGATCTCTTTTGAAATAGATGAAAACGTGCGGCTGCTTCCATGTGAGAGTTAAAGCCATGAGGTTCTTTTAAACTTGAGTAATTGCAAGTCATCTCTCACCTGTCATTATTATAATATTTGATATTTAAAATATTATAAAAATCATGCTCAAATATATCTCAATGTGAATAAAAATTAAATTCAATAATATAAACTATATCGTTTTGATTTTTATTCATATTTTAAGAATTTAATCCAATAATAAGGTATTTAGAGTGCACTTTCTTACACTCATTAAGTTACGATAAAACTTTTGTTGTTTCTCATAGTTTGCTAGACTTTATGAAACTTCAATTGTATGCTTGAACTATGTCTGAAACTGAAAAGTGAAGAGGATAGTTTGATAAATCCCTTGCTTATATTTCTTGTTTTGTTGTTGACATTAGACATAGCAAAACCTTGAATTAATCAAAGAATTTATCAGCTGATTGTTAAATGAATTTTGGTTGATAATTAGAGAATATTTTAACTATAGGTCTCAACAGTGTTTACCTTGACCTTATAACTTCCACATTTTATTTTATTAATCCATTGATTGGATTAATAGAAGAGAGGTAATGCCAAAAATCTTGTAAACAATAAAAATATAGAATGCTTGAACCCGTAATCCAAGTATTTGATTATTTGATTTTGTGAACATGTCTTATTTATGCTACTGCTTTGAGGTTCTAATTTCGGGTGTTGATATAATTTAAATAAAAACTTTATAGGTTCTAAAACATTTAGTCCTTATGAATTAAATAGTTCATAGTCTGGTTTAAATTTCTCTAAACAAAACTCACAAGTCTGAGACCTTCAAAACTCAACCATACATCCCATTTTCAATTAATCTTTCACTATGAATACAATACTTTTCATTTTACTTATTGTTTTCATAAACAACAAAATCCAAAAAGAATTTTACATAGCATTTTACTTCATCATATTTTTCAATAAACCGTCACAAATGCCTTGATAATCATTTGTCCCTGTGGAATACGATCCTGGACTTATCAATGATACAACTTGACAATTCTACACTTGTGAAGCACTTTTGAAAACACATCACCATCCGATCTCTAATCCAATCAAATATCGCTTCAAGCTAGTGAGGTATTTGCTCAGCCCGTGTAAATGTCATTTCATCTGTGGTTAGATTGGGGCTATTGATTAATTAGAATGTTCTTGTAATGTGTTTGAGTTGAACGTGTTGTTGGCTTGGTTTGTATTGATTGTTGGTTAGTGGTAAGGAGGTCAGTTTTAATTGTATCTCGACAAGTGGGAAACTGAATTAGTTAGAATGTTGATATTTGGCAGAATTTTGAGCATGTTGAATTGGCTCTGTTGGGAGGAATTTTAGGTGATTGAATGTGTAGTGGTAGTTGTGGATTTGTGCAGTTGAACCATTGTTAAGTTGATATTTTGGTTGAGCAAGGGTTGGTGATTGTAGTAGTTGTTTGATAGTGTTGAAAATGGTATATGGTGATGTATGAGTGGTTGTGATCTATCTTCTTGGAGATGGTTTTGAGTGAATTTCGGACAAGGAGGATGAATTACGATTGGATATTGGTCATGGGTTTGTTGAGTTGAAAGAAGAATTTAGGTGTGAATGTTAATGTTCATGAACTTATTTTTGTGGTTTAAATTTGAGTTGTAACCGGTTTAGAAGAATTGTAACCATGGGATTATCTTCTTAATTTAGATATACTAGTTCAATTCTATTATTTTATAGCTTGTATTAATTATGTTTAGGTGTGATCAATATTTTCTGGCATTGTTGTGAGAAAATTAAAAAATGTTAAAAAGTCCAAGTAGTGCTCGTATGCTAGACTTTGCCTAAAATTGAACTAAGGTTAATTTATGAGAAACTTGCATATTTTGTTATGGAACATTGGAAACTTCACTCATTTTTCTGCATAACTCTTTGTATCCAAAGAGTAAAACAAAAATATTTTATGTCAAGGTTAGTGTAGATATAAGTACTTTTGGTACTCTGTTCTCAATTTAATAACAAGAATGAATATGAAATTTGAAATATATCTATTCAGTGCTCTGTTATGATATGGTGTTGCATCTAGAAAACCCTCTAGCATGACATTGTATTTCTACTTTCATCCCGACCTTACCATGAATGTAAAATTGTGGCCTTTGTTATTGTGTTTGTACCATCTTTGTTTCTATGTGCACCCACATTGAAACTAAAATGATTTTTTTATGTAATCTTCTTTCATGTGTTCACACTCGGAACTCCCAGAATAATAAGGAGAATATTTCATATTCTGTTTTTGCTATGTTGGCTGTTAGGATTTGCACAACTTTACTACAGGAGTTAAACATGGAATACGTTCTATTATGAAGTGGTTAAGTTATGCTTATGCCAAAGGATTGTATATTTTATTAGTGTAAATATATGTTTCTGAAGTTCGCTCTAATATATTGATAGTATGTCTTATTCTGATCTGGTTGGAGCTCTCATCGTGAGGTTGAAGAAGCTAAAGAGTTCATTTTCTCATTCAATCTGATCTCTTTTATCCCTATCTTGGGAGTGGTGAGTGATGACAACTTTATTCCATTCCTTGTTGGCATGCCTCACTTGTTTTCCTTGTTTTCTAATTTTTCTCTTATTTTCCATCACCTTCTTTTTTCTCTGACATCTTCTTTTCCCTTATCCCCTCCTTATCTTGTCTTTCTCTCTCCTTCTGCTATCCTCTAGTAGAGGCTTTTTCATGGCTTAGGCAGTTTATCTTGGCTTGGAATATTTTACCCATTCACTTGTCCGTGATTCTTATGGTCAATTTGCTTGAAAATGTGGTCTTGAAAATTTTTAAGATAAAATATTTGAGAAAGATAGTCCATTGAAATCTGTAAAGAAATAAATTATGTGAGGTGCACTCGATTGCCTAACGTGCGAGTAAAAAGTTTAGTTTTTGGTAGGAGATGTACTCGATCATGTCAGACATGAGTGCGCAACTCGACTTAGGTGGGAGATAGCCTTAATATTGTACAAGTGCGGAGCTTGACTTTGGTGGGAGATCAGCTCGACCGCCTAGAGTGTGAGTGGAGCTCGGCTTTGGTAGGAGATAGGTCCGATTGCAAAGAATGCGAGCGCGAAACTCAACTTTGGCGATAGGCTCCATTGTGGAGAGTGCAAGCAGTCAAATGACTTGCCTACCCATTAGGCAACTTGGAGGCTGGACAATCCCTAACCTTTCCCAGCCTTCAGTTCATCACAAGGGAGGTCAGTTGTTAAGTGACTTAACCTGGTTGTTGACTTTTGGCAAGGAATTGTTAGGGTCAGGTGGTCCTTAACCTTTCCTGCTCGTGAGTTTATTTTTATAGAGGTTTGCCTGATAGGTTGCATGACGTTTTTTTTCAATGGAGCTGGGGGCTTTTGCCTCTTGCTATGAATCGTTGTTGGTGTTCCTATTTCGTTATGAGAAAATCTGAGTGCAAGCCCGACTTGCACAAGCCCCACTCATATGAACAGGGCTTTTACTATTCACATGAACAGTAAAAGCACTATTCATGTGAGTGGAGTTTGTGCAAGCCGGACTTGCACCCAGCAGTGCTCTTTCGTTATTGGTAGTAATTTGCTCTAAGTGGTTAAGGAGTCCGTCGACCTCATGGGTCCATCTTAGGCAATTGCCGAGGAATCCTCGTTTCCTAAGGTAATCCGTGCGTTGTAGAGCTTGGAGGCTTGTTCCCAAAAGTAACTTGCTAGGAGCGGTTGTGGCAAGATGTTCTGCTGGTAATGCTATTCGAGATTGAGTCCAGTGAAGACTTTTTTTGCTTGAATGTTGGCAAGTCAAACGACATGTGTTGGACTGGTACATTGCAACAATTCGAGAGACTCAACTTTGTCAGCATGAAGGTCGGTAAGTCATGCAACGTGTGTGTGCTCAATTGATCGAAAAGTCAAGGGACTAGTGTCCAACTCATATATTGCGGCAACTCGAGGGACTTGACTTTGTCAATTCTAAGGTCAATAAGTCAAGGAAATTGTGTCTGACTAGTTTGGAAGTCAAGGGACTTGACTCCTACTTCTATATCATGGCGAGTCAAAGGACCTTAGTTTATTTGTGCAAGGATTTTCAAGTCAAGAGACTTGTACTTGAACTTTGCATCACTACGAGTCGAGGGACTTGGTTTCATTTGTGTGAGAGCCACAAGTCAAGACCAATGTTTGACTTTTGCATTGTAGTGAGTCATGAGACTTAACTTTCTTTGCCCCGAGGGTTGTTAAGTTAAGGGACTTGTGTTCAACTTTTGCATCGTGGCAAGTCAAGGGATAGGACTTTGTTTGCAGGAGGGTCAGCAAGTCAAAGGACTTACTTTCGAATTTTGCATCACGATGAGTCAAGGGATTTGGCTTTGTTGAAGAAGATGTTTGTCCTTGCTAAAAAGCTAACTCGGTTAGCGTAAACAAACCAAATCACAAATGTGACATTGGAAAACCTGAATCATTTTGCTAGAGCATGGCATAGGTTGGAGGCGTGCTGACTAGGCTCGTGGCCAATCATGATTCAGTGATATGGAAGATCCGGCTCCTTGCGATCCTAAGCAATTTAATCTAATGGAGGCATGTTAAGACGTCGAGTGGGACTATGGAGCTGATGTTTCTTGCCATAGGAACCACTTTTGTTAGTTGAAAATAAAATTCATAGAAATTTTGAGAGAGACAAAATCAGGGTGCTATAACCATTGTAGTTGATTTTTGCTTCACCAAAATCATTTGTTGTTGGTGGTTGCTGTTTCTTCTTCTTGTCTCCTTTTTTAGCCAAGTTTGTTTATTGCTAGGGAAGTCATCCGTCTTCAAACATCTTTGAAGCAATGTGGACTTAACCATCTTTTAGAAAATTTCTTGTTTAGTTTCTCCAAGGTCTTGTACTGTGGGCGAGTCAAGCACTGGGTGGTTCATTGTGCTCCATCACGTGTACCATGCATGGCTCATTCATGGTGCACGTTACACATGCGCAGCACTCACATAAAAGTTGGCTATTAATTTTCAAGAAGTTGTCCACCGAGTGAGGTGGAAAGCACTGTGCTTACCGTGCATGTGGTTGAGGAAGATGTCCCAAATGAAGGGCTCAAGTTGAGTAGTTGGTTGGGCTTGTCTTTGGTGGTTGTTACTTGCTCGTGTGGCCAAGCTACTGGTGGCCAGGCGACCACTGGTCAAGACACTCATGGCCGAGAAGAGTGGTGGCTCAGCTGCTTGCATGTGGCCAAGCAGTTGAGTCTGTGATGGGTTGGCTAAGATATTTTTGTTCATGCTGTCTATGACGTTCACCTGTTGCCCATCATGCACAACGTGCATGACCTTCATCACCGTGGACACTCAGGAAATTGTGCACTTAAGTGCACAATGCCATGCTTGACACGTGTAGTGCATGTGTGTGGTGCACCTAAGTGCATTTGAGTGCACACTTTTCAATGTTCTTGCCTTTCTTTCCTCAAGGTGTATTTGTAACTCAAGTGGCTAGTAATTCATCTGCTCGGCCTATTTGGTGTTTGTTATGCACTGTGCACTAAAAGTGCACACTACTAAGCCACGTACTCATCCCCTTTCTACATAGTGTACTGGGGTTCCTGCTTGGTCCCTTTTTTGTCACTTTTTCGTTCGATCTGATTCCTTTTTATCCTTGCCCTTTGGGAATGTGAGGGGTGATAGCTTTATTACATCCCTTCTTGGCATGCCTCACTTACTTTCTCTCATTTCTCATTTTTCTCTTCTTATATGATCCCTCATTCTTTTTCCTCTGACATCCTCTTTTCCTTTGTTCCCTCCTTGCCTCTTCTTTCTCCATCTTTCTATTGTCCTCTAATAGGGGCTCTTTGATGGGCTGGACCTAATTTATCTGTGTTTGATATATTTTATCCCCTTCACTTGTATATTTCAGGTTTAGTCATTTATAAAAGCATCCTAATTAATATATATTTAGTTTATGTTTTCTATGTTCTGAATCTTTGAATGTTTTGATTCATCACTTCTAAGTATCACAATATGCGCTGAGGAAAAAAAAGGTATCGCAATATGAATGGCTAGCAAATCCAAAAGTCGTAACACTTATTTTTTGAGTAAAAAAGATATGGTAACTTACGGCCCTAGCATTTCATCTTATTGTTGTTTTATGAAATTTTCACACAAAATATAAGATACAATTTAATTCAAATTTCAAAATAATAATAATATTAAAAAATAATATTCTAATAATATTTTATTCAATTTTTAACTTTCATTTCAACTCACCTTATCTCAATTCAATATCCAAACTGCATTTAAGCAAAAGTTTTGAGAATGGCTGTAAAACATTTTGGCAAGACTGAATTAATTTATTCTTTGTTGTTAACATATCTTATTCACTATATATTGTACGTGTTAGGTGTAGGAAAGCTAAATCTGTTATTGGCACACCAATAAATTATCGTAATGGAAGTGCATCCTTATTTAAAGAATTAATATTGATGTTTTGCATGAAGTAATTTATTTTGGAAAAAGCTATGCTGGAATAAGCTATTATTGGTTGATGAGATTTACTAACATATTTTATGTGACGCCTCCAATTTACATCTGGGATTTAACGTAAATAGAAGTATCAGGATAAGTAATACTTGGCTACTCACCCATATACTTATCGAAATTTGATTCAAATTGCAGCAGAGAAATTCTAAATAAAATTAATTTCTAGTAATCACATGGTAGCATAAAATAAACCACAATATCCACATCATCCATTCTTAAAATAACATCATATTCTTACATGCATAAACCAGTTAGTTTTCTCAGTCAATTTACAAATTTATCAAAACTTCGACTTAGGGCCGCCTAGACTCCTTTTTCTCTTTGAGAAACCCTTTCTCCATGTCGATGCCGGTCCCTACTACTAATTTGGTCAAAACATCTAGAGAGAGAGAGAGCACTCTGGGGACCTTTTAGGTTTCTCCAAATCTCTCGAGTAACTAGGATCTAGCCCATATAGCCCATGATTGCCATCTAACCCTGCAATAAAAATCATATTCCAAAAAGAAAAGAAATATACCAGAATGAGATTTACTTGAAAATCTTAGTAAGTACACACTTAACTTAATAAAGGCATAGAAATAATAAAATAATCACATACAAGCTAGACAGCCAGAGTATGCATTATGGCATACTTTATGTGACTCATGCATGACTTAGACTTATCTTTTATGTGGACTTACACTGATGTCCTTCCTTCCTAACCAACTAATATTATGCATGGATTTTTTGTTATTATCTTAAAGTTCTTGTTCTTATAAGTTTTTACTTATATCCACTATTATTACACGTGATTGAGTCATGCTATTATTATTACCTATGGTTGGGTCATGCCACTATTATGACCCGAGGTGGAGCCATACCACTATTATTATCCGTGGTTGG